>JAODUG010000003.1:651584-667486 GCA_027564795.1 Aphredoderus sayanus | reverse complement strand
GTTTAGCGCCTTCTATCTGCCACAAAGAGCTAGTGATTTGGGTCATTCTGACCCGGAGTACATTACGAGGGTTAAAACAAATGCCCCCCAAGGGTACCTCAATGCCCTACACTACCTGCTTCAGTTGCAGCATGTGTCTACAAACTTTGTAGAAAGATGTGGAGGGTGTATTGACATTGTCATTGTATACTGCTTTACATGTGCTTGGTTAACAACACACAAACTTTGTTTTCCTCCATGTTGTTGCATGGAGGTAGTTTTGCTGATTAAAAATGTCACATTGGGAATGTCAGTAATACTGAATGTTAACTTCTCCTTAGAAACCATGGTTCTATGACATGAAGCAGATGTGGGATGGCTTCCCTAAGATGGTATGGTCCTGTTTGTTATACTCAGCTAGTTTCACATTTCACATTATATATTCTCTTAGGTCTTCAGAGCTATGCAAATACATAGCGGCTTCTGAAGCGTTTAAGTGAAATGACTTGCACAAACTGGTTTCTCTGCTTCTGATTTGGTTAACTAAGCTAGGTGGCAGTTTGTTTATTTTTCTTTGTTTTTCCTCCCAGTCATTGCTCCCTTCGCAGTATTGGTACTACATGATAGAGCTGGGCTTCTATGTCTCGCTTGTTTTTAGCTTGGCATCGGATGTTAAACGCAAAGTAAGTGTACTAAAAAAATATTTGTCACATGAAGAAAAATAAAAATCCTCCATGAGTTTTCTTGAGATTTACAGATGATGATTTCCAATGTAGCATGATTGGTTTATATGAACAGTAACCATTAAAACCTTGTTAAAGTCCTTTTTAATATGTTATGATTTCAACCTTTTACCTATACTGTAAGTCTGCACACCAGTGTGAAAGGTGGAAGATCTTTAAACAGAAAATGGTATGGTTTAGTAACTCAGTTTGACAAATTCAAGGGTCTAATTTAAATTAAACCAAAATATATTTTAATACAATCACTTCTCTAATGTCCAGTGTGGTCACATTTAGAATTTGTTGCATTGTTTTTTCCTTTTTCAAGGCAGTGTGTATCTGTACAATCTACCTCCTGCCAAGAGTTAATCATTTATAAGTCCTACATCAATAAGGATTTGCACACATGCTGTTGATTAGTGACCAATTTTCACAACAGGATCAATAACTGACCAAATGCAGGTTTTGTTAAAGATTCTTAGACTTGCCTAAGACAATGCCTCTCTCTCACTGTCTCTCCTATTTTTTTTCTTCAGGATTTCAAAGAACAGATAGTTCACCACATCGCCACTATTCTTCTGATCAGTTTCTCATGGCTGGTCAACTACATCCGAGCAGGGACTTTGATCATGCTGGTGCACGATGCCTCTGACTACCTAATGGAGGTACATTGCTAGTAAGGTTCTAGCATATTGAGGGAACAGTGCCGCTCTTGAAAATGAGCTGCATTTATTATACATCTTGTCATTCACAGGTGCCACAATTTAAGCACTGTTTAGGTTAGATTAGGTTAGATTGATCTTTAATGATTCTTCTGACTCAATGTGAAATTATTATTCTGAGAAAGAAAAAGCTCTGAAATTGGGTCACATCAGCAGCAAGGAATTTATCATTGTAAGAATAGAACAACTGGTACGTGGTGATGTGAAGTCAACACTGAGACACCGTGACTTTGTCAGAGTAACCTCCAATGACAATACATTGTGTTTGGTGTGTGGCATAGACTCTGAAATATAAAACACAAACCTCAGTGAGAAATTCTACAGGGGATTTATTTTATAGTAGTTTATATACAGTAAGAACATATAGGGCTCTTAAAGCTAAGGTACCTATGAATTCAAAATGTTTTAGAATTGCCTTGTGGCATCGAGGATCTCAGAACATGCATATGAAAATAAAGCACAGAATTATGCGAAGTATATTTTAAAATAAAATCTACAATAATCACCATAATAGTAAATGGATCTGGAGCAATCAAAGGCACCAAGCTGGCAGGGAGCACAACTTGTGCACAGGTATTGCCACTAAAGTGCTGCACAGTAGACAGTACTGCATTAAACTACAGTCAGCGCTGCTTTCCACTCCATTTATGCCCCTATAAAACCATCATTTGCATCCCTGTTGCCATGCTGGCAGTATTAGCTCTGTGAAGTTAATGCCATGGTTGAAAGCAGGAAGTTAAGCCCCACAGCATTCACTATTAACATTAATCCTCTTGCTTGGTGTTTTTGAACTTAACAGACACTTTTTATGGTCAAAAACACTCTTAGGTTCATTGTCTGCCCTCTAGAGGTGAGAAATGAAAATGTCCTTCTGCTCTCCTCTCCAGTCAGCCAAGATGTTCAACTACGCCGGTTGGAAGAGGACCTGCAACTGCATCTTCACTGTATTCGCGGCGGTCTTCATCGTCAGCCGGCTTGTAATTCTCCCATTCTGGTGAGAACAATGGAACACCACCCCGATTAACACAATACTGTTCTATAAGAACGCCACTTATTGTACTTTTGGGTTTGCCTCCCACATCCTCTGGGATAACACAGCCACATTCACTGGTCACTATTCACAACTGTGTCTGCTGTCACAGAGACATTGTCTACAATCCTGACCTCCATCAATAGGCGTTTCACTGACTGTAGGTGGCTTTGACTGACTGGGGCCTGTGTTGTCTCTTTGTGCCCTGTCCAGGATCATCTACACAACGTGGGTCTACCCCCTGACACTCTACCCCCCCTTCTTCGGCTTTTACTTCTTCAACGGCCTGCTGGTTGTGCTGCAGTGTCTACATGTCTTCTGGGCGGCTCTCATCCTGCGGATGGTGTTCAAATTCCTGCCAGGCAATGTAGGGTTTATGTGTGTGTGTGTGTGTGTGTGTGTGTGCGAGACCTTTGCCTAGCTAAGGGCATGGTCACTCAATATTCGCCTCCCATTCACTTCCGTTCTATACGAGCAAAGGGTATAAAACATTAGCTCGGATAGAATGGAAGTGAATGGGAGGCAAACACTGACCAGTGTTAGTTTTGTATATGTGTGACCATACCATAAGCTATCCATCTGACATATCAAGACACTGATTAAACAGCATGAATTGTTGCACAGGTGTGCCTTGAACTGGTCAAATAAATGTGCAGTTATTTGTGAAAAAGTACATTCTGGGGGACATGACTTCAATCAGCGTGCACACTTCCACAAAACTTGGAGCATTGTGTTGTGGGATAAAATTAATAATAATTTTTCGAAACCTAAATCCAGCCTATATCGGAGTTGCTTCATATTTGTTTATGTTTTCTCTCTTTGGCAGCATATTGTTGAGGATGAAAGGAGTGACAAGGAGGAGACGGAGTCTGGAGATGAATTTGATGACTGTGGAAAGAAGGAAAAATCTAGAAATGGCCACGTGCAGAATGGACACACTCTACTTAACAATAACCATAGTAAGATGGAGTGATTTATCCATTTAGAGACCGGAGAGAATGATTCAGGACGAAGACAAGACCTCGGCCTTCAAACAAAAGCTAAGAATTAAAGAATAACATCTGGATAGGGGTGGCAGCAAACACACACAGAAACAATTTTTAGTACAAATATTGCTACAAGTAACACATGTAAACAATAACACTCCAATTCAAAACCCCGTGGTCTCATGTGGATTTTTTTACGTGGTGTAAATCACAAAATTCAATGAGAGTAGAGTAAGCCTAAAAGACTGTGATAGAACCAAGCTCTGTTTTGATCTGTTACTGGCCTTAGCTGACTGTTGTTGTCTTTTCTTTTTTTATATACCCTGTGCTTCCCACCAGTCTTCTATTATGGCAAATGTGCCTGCTCATAGTTTTTCTTTTTTCTTTTCTTTTTATTTGTAATTGAAAATAGGTTTAACAGCTGCTGTAGCAGTCCTGCCTGCACAACTAGTTATCACAGCTCTAGTATTCATGTCTGTTATACAGTCCTATGCCCCCTTTCTGGATTAGGAAATTAAGTCACTGTACTGTCATTGAGCTAAACAAGGTCTGCTAAGGTCATTGACTGTCTTTACTGTGGACCATAGCTATGCAAAGCTCAATTAAAAAAGTAATTTTCTTGGTACATTAATCTGCACAAACATGCAATTAGTCCTGTTGCCATTTTGTTCTTAACACACTAATGGACTGGTTTTGTTGCCAATAGTTGTTTTGTAGCCCCAAAGTAAGCCAGTATTGCTCAAATATATTTGTTTCAATATTGTTTAAAAGAAAATATTTGATAATGACATTGTTTTAATTCTTTAAAAGGGTTTGAAAAGAGCGCTATGTGTATGTAGAAGTTTTATTTTTCTTTACCATGATTCCTTTAAGAAGCAGAAAACATACAGTTTGAGATTTTTTTTAAAATTGTTTTTGTTCATAATTATTGTTTTTTAAGTAATTTAATTATATTTTATTTATGTTTTTCTTCACTCCAGTCGGCCACCAAAACAGACGTGAGAGTAAATATTTCAGCTCAACACTTATTCTCAATGTAAATGAATAAGGCCTGAAGTCCGTATTTTCAATTTAGTGTTGTTTTACCTATCCAAAGATGCACTTTATGGGTTTTTCTGTGGATCCACATTCAACAATTTTGCGCGTACAAATATTAATAATGGCTTGTGATTTTGAGTCCAAACTAGACATTTCTATTTGAATCATAATTTCAGTTTACAATTTTGTTTGATTATTTATTTTCTCCTTTTTATAGAAAATGCCAAATTAATTTATTTTTGTCATTATTTTGGCTAATTCTCTTAAAACATATAATAAAAATATTAATTTGGACATCAGTACATTTTACATTTGTATTTGCAAGTGCCTTTAACTTTGCTGTAGGTACAAATCCTCTACAAAGGTACATTGATATACACAACTTGCGATGTAAAAACCATGATCCCTTAATTCCTTAACTACCTGCGTCTTAACAACACACATGCAGACACTTAAGCTTCCTGATATCACCCAATGTGTCACTTGTAGCTCTAAAAGCTTTCTTCTACAATAGTGTATTTATTTTGTTATTTTTCTATGATAAGATAATGGACATTGTAGATATCATTGTGGCTTCCTTGTAACTTTGTGCCTGACCAAAGAAAATACAAATGTTGAAGCAATTCAATGTCTGGGTTTTAACATTTTTATCAAAATATTTTCAAATTTGTGTGTGTGTGTGTGTGTGTGTGTGTGATTTTAAATATGTTTTAATTGGCCAGACTAATCCAATACCTTTTTTAAAGGATAACCGCAATTACCACTGTGGTTGAAACCAGTATTCCACAAACATTATTTTAAAATTAAACAAAATTACAAGTAACTGGAATATTGGGTTCAGGAGTGATATACTGTATACAGTGAATGAGTATACCTTTTAATATTACGGTAGGGATAATATTATGGTAATTAGAGAAGTTGACTATTTGAGTACAGTTTAAATTCATTGCTGATAGATTCTTTGTGTTTTTGTGCTTATGTTGCTGGGCAACCAGGATGAGGATTTCTGGGCTCCATCATAGCACCCATTATTAACATTATAACAGCAAACACAGGTGGCACATGTAAAATGATTCAAATCTTCATGAAAATCTTAAATTAATGCAAATTTGGCCAACCAAAACATATTTATGAAAAGGTTTATACACTGAAAGCAACACACAGTTAACCTACATGGAATATATTGGATACTACTTGTGAAATATATTCAGGGTAGACTAATTTACATGAGTCCAGTCCTCTACCTCCCCTGCTTTCATCTGTTTGGCTGCATCCTGAAAGCCTCATTGGTTAATTGCATATGGAGTAGGATCACTTTACTCTGCAGTGTGCTTCCCTCGGTACTTCTCGCTGCTGCTGCTGTGTTACTGGCAGCCTAACTGTAACAATCTCCATTTTAAATTGGTAGGGTCAATTTCCTCCACGCTTGCTTCTGGCTCTACAATTTAATTGCTAAAGCATCTCTTGTTTCTCTTGTATACCGCGGCTGGACTCTCCTTTCCACACGCCCCCCCTTTATTCTGGGTGCAGTGCTAAATCTTTACCTTCCTTCATTCATGTTAAGGTTTCACTTCCTCCATTAGATGTCCTTTTGATGTTTCGTGTGCTGGAATGTCACTCTAGGTGCAGGCCGGGTTATGCTGCTGTGAGTTCTAGTGGCTGATGGGGATGATGGTCCTTTTGACAGCAGAACAAAGACTATGGGGTGTTTGATTCACTTGTGAACTGTGTGGACCGTTATTCAATTCCTGCTAAAGTATTAATAAAGGGTTTACACGCCAGAGGGCGGTTGACTCGTGTATGGTGTATGGCGCAAGTGCAAGTTTGTGCATTGTTTGTGTGTGCGCGCACGCGCGTGCATGCTTTGTGTGCAGGGGGTATTTAGTGGGCTGCTCATTTTTCCTCTGATGACTATTAGAAGATGGGGGTGTTTGTTGAGAGATGACTGTCTGTTCTATGTAACTCAAGTCAGAGTCTCATGGGTGATTCATACACACGGAGATGTTATGCTTCTCATGGTTTGCTGAAGTGGAGGTGCCTTTCATGACAATGAAAATGGCTGGTAAGTTTGAAATGATTAATTTTCTTCGAATTATTTTACAATAAAGGGAAATTATGAGATTTGATGAATTGAACAATTCTTTAATTGTGTAAAGGTCTGGCTTTTCTGGCAACTTGATTGTTTTCTTTTTATATTGCACCAAAGAAAAACATTCCATTTCGTTGGTTCCTAAATGAATATTAAACCTGTTGATTCAATTTACAGCTGAACAAGTACACCATGGGTGATAACTAAAATATGTATGAAAACTCAAATTTCTCATCAGCACGTGCAAAAAAAACAAAAAAACAAAAAGGGAAATCATGTACTGAATTTTTTACTATGCATTTTGGACTCCATTTAGTTAACCATATTGTTTTCACTCTTGCAGGGCAGCGGTTGCGCTAGACCCACCATTCATCGGATGAGACCTACTTCGTATAAATTATCAATGAATTCAGGGGTCGTCGCATATCTGCATAAAGACTAAGTCCTGTTTGCGTGACTACCTGCCCGTGCCCAGACCTTCACCGGTCACTGAACACAAGAGTTCAGAGGTCTAGTGAAGAGATCTTCAGTCAACCCCTGCCTCACCATGGACCAGGCGGCTCGCCCTAAATCCACCCAGATGGAGGTGGATGTGGACTTGGGTTTTGCCCTTTTCTTCGTGTTCCTCTTATGTTTCTTCCTGCTGGTGACCGTGGTGCGCTGTGCCCAGACAGTTATTGACCCATATGGTTCTATCTCAATCTCCACCTACCAAGAAGAGCAAATCACCTGAAAATGAGAGAAGAGCCAAATGAGAAAAGTATAATTATAAAAGCAGCTTCAAATATTCTAACAAAGTGTTAACCTATAACCTACAACAATAGTCTCCAACTTTTCATACAAATATGTTAATGGGTGGTTGATGTACAGTAATACAATACTACTCCACATTCATTAAAGCCTTTCCATTTTGCTGTAATAGGCCTACTGATTTTTACAATATGATGAATAATGATGTCAGCAGACTGTCCAGCAGACAGAGGCAAAAAGTGTCACTACCAAACAGCAGTTGCTCCCGAAGAAAAGAAAGCTACTCGTATGCCTTTTTGGATTCCAAATCAATCAATTACAAATATGTAAAGTGATTGTAAATGTGTTTTTTGGTTTGTTTTAATATAATGTAGTTGCCAAATGGTGTAACTCATGATGCAATACATCATACATTGGGCCATCCCTCAGTCCAAATATTGGCTATTGCCTCCAACACATAGTTTGAACCCACCCACCCACCCAAATACAAATAAGCTCTTGTGTGTGTGGTTTTATTGTAGTGTATTGTAATGCATTGACTGAAGGGATAGCAGGTTCAGGGTGTACTTTCCTCACCGGTTGTCTTTAAGTGTCTGCCACAACTACTGAACTGCTACAATATGTACTGTATATATATCAGAGCTGAGAAGAGATCTAGCATATCATGTTGCTCAAGGGTAACATAGACTACTACTATACTCGCTATCACTGAGTTTCACCCTTTGGCTGATTAGTGTGGACATGTTAAACTTTAACATGCTACTAAACATACTACTAAAGAAAAAACAAAGCTCAATTTAGGCTCTATCAGTGTACATGATGTGTAATTAAAGCTAATGGATAATGATCATAAAATTTGAATTTAAATAATACACTGACTACATTCTGTGATGGAAAATGTATCAGTAAGGTTAGACCAAGGTCAGGTGGTCTGTGTTCTGTGCAAAGCTGGAAAGAGGCAGAGAAAGAACAGTATTGGGATACTGCATCTGCATAAACTACTTCAAATAGGTCTAACATGGTTTTGCAGTCAGGTATAGCATTTTAACCAATCGTATGTTGTTGAACTTGTTGGGACCGCCTGTTTATAATATTGGCTGCTCATTAGTCTTTGAGAGTGTCTTGGTCTGTCTAAACACTTTTCAGTAGTCTCTGGATCCATGCCAGATGCAGCCCTTACATTTGTTTGCCAGGAGGGATATTACCGTCGGCCTGGTCTGGGGAATACATGTTTAGCCTGTTTAACCCTCCCGTAGCGGGCGCCAACCACAACACGGACATATGACATTCCACGGTTGGCTCCCTCTGCTGGTAGTCTGCTGAACTGCTTTGGACAGCGGAGGGGTTAAGCCTTAACCGTTAAGGTATGACTAGCATCACTCTATGTATCCTACCTATCGAGTACACTAGGATTTCAGATTTATATTATTTATAAAAACGCAATATAACCGAATGTTTGCTTTTTATTTATATTATTTATTAAAATAACTAATGCTCACAATAAGGGCGCTATTTGCACTGTTACGCGCCATTTGTGTTTTCCTCCAGTGAGCATGGTTTGCACAGTCTACTATTATACATTTTGTCTAGGTGTAAAATGTTTCACTTCGACAGCTCTGGGTTCCCTACCGTGTTAATAGTGTATCCCATCCATAGAAATAATAAATCCCAAAACGTAGGCCTAGCAACTTTTAGACATCCTTCAGTTTTTGTTAGCAGCCGAAATGATAATGAGGTGTCATGCCAGAATGTGTTCGTCTGCCAAAAACTGAGTGGCAAATGCAAAAGTACATACTATGGGTTTATTTCCCGTACTAAAAATATTTTAAATGGTAAAAAGTACAGGGATACTTACTGTAATGATTTTTAATGTGAATGTGTCATAATTAAACTTCTAAAAATAGATGATTTCTTTATTAGGAGCTCAACGACACGAGTACTGGTATGTTACTGTTGTAGTGTAAAAAAAGTTTATTTTGAAGACAGGAAGTAACGTTTTTCCGTAACTCGTTTATGTCCTCTTGTCCACGCAGAATTGTACTTACCAGTATAAAGTGAAAATATTTAAAACACATTATGCAATACGGAAAGAAATGATTTGTCGATGCATTTGCTAACATTTACACGCTCCTAAAGCTCCTACATCAATCGCAACAACGTTTACGTTACCAGTACAGTACGTTAATAGTAACGGTAAGTTCGGTACGTTAAGTTGTTTTTATTTTGCAATGGGTAAAGTACTGTTACAGTACTGTACGGTACCGGTACTTTACCTTAGTTACTGCTACCGTATAGTACATGTGCTGTAGAGGCTACTACTGTACTCAGTGAGTGGGGCATGACCAATATAACTATATATAACAACGGCAGGACCCTGGGTAGGCTACAGTATTAGCACCTCCCAATTCTGATAAAACAGTCGGACAGATTTCATCAATAAGTACTCACTTTGAGTACTAGTACTAATTTGTTGGATTTAATTGATTCTGGTTGGCATTCAAAACGAAAAGTCTTTGAAGTGCAGCTCTCATATTAACCTTTGTCTAACTACAGTACTGGTTTTGCTTTGGTGTTGGTGACACACGACCTACCAGTACTGTTACAGTACTATTACCAAGGTGGTGCGATGAATTATGATATTGTCACATTATTAAACATAACATTTGTGATACAGTACATTCAGTCAGCCATAGAGACCAATCAAAATGTACCATCCTCATGCCTGCTTGCTTGTTGCCTGTTGCAGAGTTATGGAGAGCTGTGCTGAAGATGAGATGATGGTGATGACTCCGGGGGAGCTCCAGGACTGGATCAGTGACATGGTGGAGAAGAGCAAGCTCCTGGAACCATCTGCACTGAAGATATCCCAGATGAAGTCCCTGCTGGAGAGACGAGAGGAACAGGCCGCTAATCTCAGAGGGCAAGTGTGCCTGTTATGTTCCATCTTGATGTCATGTAATCCGTGTGTTTCAGGAATGGCCCCTGTGGTTGAAACTATCATTACTACAACTGTGTTGTGTTGGTGTAAAACCACAGATAGTCCCTCCCCACACCTTAGTGCAGCATTGCTTGTGCATCTCTTTACTCATATTCTGTCTCATGCTCATTGGCATGTGGCGAAGGGAGGGTGTGTGTGATCTCTGGATATAGAATGAAGAAATAATGGGTCCCCTGTAGCAAGTACACCCACATTAGGCATGCATGTGGATGTTATAACATAGAAAACACATTTTTGTTTTTAACTCATGTAAAAAAAACAAAAAAAACATTTCTTAAACTTGTCCAGACACATTTCCATTATCCTCATTGTAGATTTTTAGCGCTGATCCTAAGAAAACATCCCGATAACCTCTGGAACAAAATGCTCCCTACAATTTGTTCACAAAAATCCTTGACTGACTCAGTTCTTTGAGTCTTCCTCGATCCCGACAGTATGCTCCCCAAACCACATCACAACTTTGTCATTGTTGTCATTGCAGGTCATTGAATGAATGTGCAGCTTCCATGAAGAAGCTCTACGCTCTTCTGGGTTGGGAATACAGAGATACAGATTCTGAGGATGAGGGACAAAGTAGTCGAACTTCAGTCTGCTTTAATGAAGAGAACAAAGATGATGGCGATGCCATGGACTGTGGTACGGAGGACATTATGACATTGTTTCAGTAAAACAGTCTGCAAGTGAGCATGTATTGCACACTGATCAGGAATATATGGTATTGATTGAATATTCAGCAATTGAAGAAAACTGATTTACAAAATGTTTTGCATATGAATGTGTAAAACATGTATTTCTGTGTATGTGTAAGAAAATCCGTATTTGTACTTTTGTGTTCCATTTGCTTGCAGGCCCATTTATCCTTATTTTTCTCTCATTTTAGATGTTATGTCCCAAAGCCCACAAGCCACCCCCTCTACAATTGTGGGGCCCAGCTTTCTAATGCCTGATGGAGTTAGCCCACCTATTGTCGATGATGATGATGCTGTCAAAAAGACAGAAGAGCTGAGAGCTGATATCTGTCGTATCTTAAGGAGACAGCCAGTTGTGGTCTTGACAAAAATTCCTGACCCTGTTAAAATTGCGGCCCTTCATACATCAACACCTCAGCAGTATAGCCATCCAGAGGAAGACCCGCACATCAATGCATCAAGCTCACACAAACCAAATAAGAAAAATAAGAACATTATTGAAGAAGACCCACACATCAATGCATCAAGCTCACTCAAACCAAATAAGAAAAAGAAGAACATTATTGAAGAAGACCCACACATAAATGCATCAAGCTCACTCAATCCGAGGAAGAGAAAAAAACCGAATTATACAATAGAAGACCTGTACTGTAGCGATATTTCAGATTCAGACCCAAACTGGGTGGTAGATGCACACGACTCATCCTCTGTAAATGAATCCTCTGAATCAGATTATTGTCCAGAGAAGAAACAAAAATTCCAAAATCAATCTAAAAGGCAGGAAGCACCCACCGAAAATGGAAACAAAAGAGATCCCATCGCCAGTAATGAAGTAGCAACAAAACAAAAAAGCACTACATTGCAATTTCCAATCAGAGGTAAAACAGTCTTTTTAGTTTTCAGCACATAATAAACACATAACATCACTATACTTCATACAGTATGTATCTGCTGTATTGGGAAAAAGTCACTTACCTAAATCACTTAAAGGTAATATTTTTCATTAGATAATTGCATGTTTCTGGACACAAATTGTGTGTACCATCTTTTAAGAATATATTTAAATTTAAAGTTTTTTTCTGCCAACTTAGCTAGTGACATTTCTGTGTGGGTTTGTTGTCATCTTAGTGGCTGCTATGACAACAGTGTCACAAGCCCCGACAAATAGAGCTGATGAACGCCACCGAGCCATCACAGAGGAGAGCGTGAAAGAGCACATGAAGGTCCTGGTCAAAAGTGAATCTGCAGAATGGCAAAGTGGACAAATATGTGAGATAATCAATGATGGTGAGAATATAACATGTTCTTTCAGCAGCTGCCACAACGAATCAGAAGCAGAATACTGTGGCATTTTATAAGTTGATTTATTTATTTGTATTATTTATATAGGGTCTGTAACATTTTCTGTATAACTTTTTTTTTTATTACATTTCTGTGTTAGAAAAAATTGTTCTACATATAACGTTTCTGGTTATTGACAACACAGAAACATTAATTAGGAAAACATAAAGTGGTCAAAAAAGCTGTTACCAAAAGCTTTTTTTATTTTTGATCTCCATTGGCTTCCACTGTGTCTCAACTCATGTCTGACATTTATTTCTGATAATGGTAGCCAATAGAGGTTTCAAAAACCAATACACAGAAAACTGACAGAATACATTTAATTCTGAATGTCTGCATGTGGAGTGATATTGAGGTAAGAAAAAGGTTGAGTCAAGTGTTTTAACCTATTTCGGTATTTGTGGTCCTGTTGATTTTATAATTTTGTCAGCTAAGTGGCATGGTGACAAAAGACAGTACATTGTCACAAAGGGTTAAATTATAGAATGTCCTGCTATAATCCTAATGGTGTTGCGTCATTCACAGAAGATGATGGGGTGACATACAAGGTTAATTGTGATGGGGAGGAGGTATGTATTGTCCCTGGCCATCGCATTGCCTTCCACCATCCAGCTTCAGTGGACCAGCTATATGTGGGCGCCCGTGTGGTGGCCATGTACAAAACAGAGGACATATCCGGGTTCTACGCTGGTATTTTGGCAGAGCTTCCCAGTAGAAAGAACCGCATGAGGTGAGAATTTGTGACTAGGTGATATACCGTTAGGGTCAACTCAATTCTCTGAAAACAATGGTTCTTGGGCTGTACTGTATACTGACACCTACTGTTCATATATGCTGCTAAGCAAGTGGTAACTTTATCAGTAAACATGGTGACCAAGAATAGCTCATTCTGTACCAATGGACCCATTGAAGTTTAGGATGGGGGAACAAATCTTTCGATATCTATGGAGGTTAAGTTTAGCGGTTTGAGAAGCCCTCAGATTAAATTAGCATATACTCTTCATATGCATATATATGCATACTTTATACTTATATACTTTTATACTATACTGATTAATAATGCATATAGCGGTACACCCAGCATTCACAATAAATGGTTTAAGAATGAGATTTGTCTCTCATATATATCTCAGAGATATCTCTACTGTGAATTATTGTCACCAAAAAGTCAACACAAAGTTTGAATAACAACTTTTGTGTGTTTTAGATTCCTGGTCTTCTTTGATGATTATAACGCAGCCTATATGGGATTACCAAATATTCGACTGGTATGCAGACCATGTAAGATAAAACTCATTATATGCTTTGACTGATTTGACACCCCAAGTAGAATGAGTTAAACCAATTATAATACTTTTATAAATATAATATACATGTTGGTGTTGGTATGGTTATTAAAAAACAAAACATTCATGGATGGATTTGACTGAAAGCAAAATGTTAATTAAGTTATTCATCTATTATTAATATACACACTACATATGGAAATGACCTTGCTCATAACGGTGGCTTTTAAAATGCTTATGAAATCCCATAACAATGTTTACTCATCTGTTTGTGATAGTGAAAGATGTTTGCGAAGACATTTTGGACAGTAGTCTCAAGGATTTTATTAAAGACTACCTGAATGTTTGGCCACACCCACCCATGGTGAGCTACAACGTCGGAGAAAAGATTAATGTGGACTCTGAAGGTGTTGTGAAGAGATGCACGGTGGAAGAGGTAGACTGCAGCTTAATGTGTGTTGTTTCAGTAAGTATCATCGCCATCCGTGTGTGAATGGGTGAATGAGAGGCTATACTGTGAAGCACTTTGAAATGGCCAGAAGGTTGAAAAAGCACTATATAAGTGCAGTCCATTTACCATTTAATGGCACCTCCCTTCCAGTACTAGTTTCTTTTGTACTATTTGGTTACCATTCTGTTCTTGTTATGGTTATTACCTTCTGTAATATAAAAGTAATGTATGCATCCCAACCAGGATGACAAGGTCAAGGAGTGGATCTATCGAGGCTCTACACGTCTGGAAAACATGATCAATATGAAAAAAATAATGGAACATGTATCTAAGAATGGAGACCAACAAGTGTCACAATCAAAAGCAGGTAAATATATGGCTATATTTAAACAGTTCAGTTTACTGTAGTTTGTTTTTTCTATGTTAGTAATGCCAGGTGGTAGTGATTGAAATAATATATTGTTAGTTTGTTCAAATCGGTTAACACTATTTGAGTTTGGAGACTCAAATAGTGATATCATTTATGTTATTTTATATCTAGATGGATTCAGTATTTTTCTGTGATGTTGAAAATAGTAAACCCATGAATGAGTGTGAATTTCACTTGTACTGTATCCTTAGTGTTTGAAACTGATCCATTCATAGTTTCTGATAAACTCTGAACATCACTGTTTAAGCATACTCGGTCTGCCAATCTTTTAGACTTGACTAAGACAGTTTACAACAGTAAACCGCAGGCTGCCTCTAAGATCAAACCTAGATCGGAAAGAATCTCCTCTGCTAAACGTACCAAGTAAGCAATAATTTATTATTAAGGATTCTACATGAATGTTTGAAATACAACCACGCAAGATAATGTCTGTATGGAGATAATGTGTACTGCACCTGTAATATATAACTGAGTATGACATGGAAGAGACAGAACACTAAAGTAATTCTGAATGGAACTCTATGGGAGAACATCATTAACAACAAATGTGGGTTGAAGGAAAGAGCCAATCGTCTGCTTTATAACACTTATATTTATCCTGTTTTTGTTCACATGACTGCCATTATGTTACCTGTTTCATGTTGAATGCTATATTGCTCCACAACTGACTAAATTCAATATGAAATGTGAACATCTCCTCAAGATTTGTTTTTACCATATTTCTTTATCTGGGTTTTATTTGTCGTATTAGGATCACTAATGAGAAGAAAGTTGATGATCCAACACAGACTGTAGTCTCCTATAAACCACATGACTGTAGCCCAGACTGCTTGAGTCGTGTCAAGCCTAAAGGCGACGTGGCAAGCCACCGTGGAAACAATCCACTGAGCATTCCTCTGCTCTATGAATTCCGACGCTTAAAAAAAGTACCCAAAAGCAGGAGCAAGGTACAGAGGCCAGATGTGTTTTTTGCGGGGGAGGTGGGGGGTTGTTAGATTATTTCAGGATTTAGCAGAATAAACAATTGTGTGAAAGAGGTGCTGTTCTCATTATTCACGTGATGGGTTCTTCTCCCTTGGCTTCCCACTTGCTCAGTCGCCAGGATCTGTGAGCTACCGCTCCCCATGTGGCTTGACTCTCAGCACCATGGCTGCGGTAGAAGAATATCTGGCCAAGACTGGCTGCAGGTTCCTGTACCTGGAGATGTTCTGCATGGACCCCTGTGTGTCCATCACCAGCAGTTATGACAATCCACCCTCTAAGCTATACCTGCCAGACTTAACCCAAAAAAAGGAGAACCAATTGGTGCCCTGCTTCAACGAGTATAACCACATCCGGCCCAACCAGATTGTCTACAGCAGAGTTCGCGTTCCTGGGGACGGCATAACGAT
>JAODUG010000003.1:616923-651484 GCA_027564795.1 Aphredoderus sayanus | reverse complement strand
TTCAACGAGTATAACCACATCCGGCCCAACCAGATTGTCTACAGCAGAGTTCGCGTTCCTGGGGACGGCATAACGATAAACAACGACTCATTGGTGGGATGCAAATGCACCGACGGCTGCAGGGACAGGTGATTTTGCCGTTCTCTCAAGAGCCAAACATTTCCGTCTAAGGAGCTTTAAAAAGTGTATTGTTTATTTTCTATATTACTTTATTTTTATTTTTTATAAATAAACCAATTCCGAGATGCACCTCTGTTTCACCATACAGCAAAGCTTGCGCCTGCCGGCATCTGGCTATCAAGAAGATGGCCCTCAGCGACGGAGTAAAACAAGATCCCAAGGCTGGTTATAAGCACAAGAGGCTCAATGGTTGCGTAATTACTGGGTAACATTCTCTTCTCTTTTTTGTTGTTGTTGTTATTGTGTAGTTCATACCTTCTTTTTTTTTTTTTTTACGGAGCTCAACGCTCCGGAGCTCAATGCTGGAAGTAAATTTCCTGTTAATTTTCTCCGTTGACTTTTCGGAAAATCCTTATAAGAAGAGTGTTAAGCCTGGACCAGCTTTGAGGTTGTGAAGCGATGGTATATTATCCTGTAGAAGCTACAAGTGCGTATGAACTCTACCTTGTTTTTAAGATAAACATTATTAATTTGTGATGTCACCGAAAATTACTGCAGGACCCACTATCCTAAAGTGTAACAGTGATGTCGCTGATTGTAGAGTTTGCTGGCCTCATGATACGATCTTGATCTTGCGAGGTCCATTTGGTGCTTCAAGTTGGGAGCTTGCGGTTACCAGGGAAATGTTTAAAACTCTGTGAACGTCATGTCAGCTAGTGAGTTTACTGCTAGCACTGAAATGTACGATCATTGATGTTAAAAGTATAAATAATATGAAAACTATTCAATTATCCTATTATAATGGTATAATATAAATAATAAGGTAACTAATTAGGAAGGACCGGGGAAGATATGCCTCTTCAGGGATTTACAATGGTTTATGGGTTGAGTTGTTCTTTTACTCTTAAAATACGTTATGTACACAGTCTTATTTTTCCCATTTTGAATACATTTTCTTTTGCTCTGAATGAAATGATTTCTTTCTAGTCACGATTATGCTCGAAGCTGTTTGGCTTGGTTGTAGGCTCTAACTAACTCTACATATAAGGATCTTATGAAAAGTCAATGGAGAAAATGACATTTACTTCTGGTACCAGAGCCGCTAAAAAGTGGGCGGTCACACGTGGAATTTTTGTGTTTGCCTGGGAAACGGCAGAGCTCAGTGTGTTATGAAAACATTCCGAAATCTCATTGAGCACACCCCCCAAACTTATGTGACACATGGTCTTCCTGCCTCTTCTACACAGGGTGTATGAGTGCAATGCTCTGTGTGGCTGCGACCCCCGCATGTGCTCCAACCGGCTGGTGCAGCATGGTGTTCAGTTGCGGCTGCAGGTTTTTATGACTTCTAAGAAAGGCTGGGGTGTCCGCTGCGTGGACCATGTGGCCAAGGGCACTTTTGTTTGTTCCTTCAGTGGTAAGCCTGAAGAAGCGATAATGTGGCTTTAGCTTGTAGATGGGGCATGTCTTTACTATTAACCTAACTTGCTCCTATACCCAGTTTCAGTTTTCTAGCACTAGAATAGCATAAAGAGTTGTTCATGTTACAGTATAGTGCCCCAATAACCCTGAGAACTCACCCAGACTTGTTTGGAATCACAACTTTATCAGTATGCGGGGCTTGTTCTATCCTTGGTTTTAACCAAACAATGTTATTGTTTGTTGTTTTAAACTCTCATGGGTGCCCATTGTAGCACACAGTTTCTGGGGATGGATCGTCTCTTAACTTTTCAAGGATTCACTACTAATTCCAACTACAATTTAGATTTTGGAACCTTTTCTGCACGTATTAACCCTCCTGATGTACTTAAAAATATCGTATTTGGCCACCCACTCAAACTCACACCTTGTTGTGCCCACATCATATGTCTGTGTAAGATGTAGAATTAGGTTTAGCGCTTTCTATCTGCCACAAAGAGCAAGTGACTGGTCATTTTGACCCGGAGGAAATCACAAGGGTTAAACTGTTACATCTGCTAGTTAGTGACACACTAACATACAAATTGAGCATTCTCATTTTTTAATCATTTGCATACGTTCTCTCAATTTGTCTTGCTCTTTAGCAGCAAGAGATACTGTAAGATAGAATTACAGAAAATATGACACTGGATGGTCAAACTTTAAACAGATTTTATTTTTTGTTATGTTCAGGCAGAGTTGAACGTGTTGACAAGAAACATGCCCATTATTACTGTGCGGAACTTAACTACATAGAAGACACAAAGCACAGGTCCACAGATAATAAATCAGGTACAGTAAAATGCATGCTGCTTTTTTCTTTCCCTTTCCTTTCTATATAGCACACAATAGTTTTCAATCCTACATCAACATTTGTTTATTTGTATTTAAAGGGCCACCCCCTACATTTGAGTGCAGTACTGCAATTGTGTTTTAAAATTAATGAAAAGTGTTGATGTATTTTAAATATGGTGAGAATGTGGAACACTATTGTAAAGAAAAGGTCAAAATACTTGTATATGGAATAAGAATGATGTTTGAGATGGACCTACTGCCAGAAGCATTGCTGCATTCTGAAAGAGTCCAAAGACAATTCTGGTAAATGCATTGTTGAAATTAAGGAAACTAAAGCCAAAAGGAATGCCACAGCACTGACAAAGGACCCTTTTAATCAGGCCTCATTCAGCCTCTGTACATCTTTGTTATAGTTCTGTGTGTAGTACATCCACATTGAGTTACGGGCTGAAAGTTTTCCGGAGAAATGTTTCTAATTTCAGTCAATTGTTCGCTTTAGTAAAGGTTTACTGACATGGGAGAGAGATGGTGCTGAAAGGAATTGTAAATAGCCACAATAATGCAAAGCCCCTATGTGCACTGCAGTTTTAACTTTGTTCCTTACTATGAGAGCAGATTTAAGTGTTGGTGATGCCTTGTCAAAATAATTACACATCAGTTTGGAAGGTTCTGGGTAAAAGTCAAAACAAAGTCAGAGCCTTACTGTCAATTTAGTTTTAGAGTCTTGGGGCAGTAGTGAATGTGTCCAGGTGGTGGTGTCCTGTTGTTAAAGATCAGGGGGGGAAATAGCATTGATTTGTGGTAGAAAGATTCAAAAGGTTACGGCATTTGGCAGATGCAATTGTAGGATCATAGTGCCTGCTGTCTGCATACATTCTCTTGATATTATAAGATGTGCGTTTGTGAGAGTACAGATTAATGTCCTGACATTTTTTTAGAGTCAAAGAAGACGGAAACATCTGAAGTTAAAAAACCTACCAAGACTTCTGACCCTAAGAGAAAAACAAGAGATGTCACAACTAGAAGAGACCTTGATGGGAGAAAAAGCTGCTATGTCATTGATGCTAGTATGGAAGGGAATGTGGCACGCTACATCAATGTTAGTAATTGTTTAATCAGAATTTTACTCTAGTGAAGTTTCTGTATTGGTATTTGTTTTTTATTCATTGACGCTTATTTTCCTTACAGCATAGCTGCAGTCCAAACCTATTTGCGCAAAATGTTTTTGTGGATACACATGACATTAGGCTTCCCTGGTTGGCATTTTTCACTAAAACGTAAGTACACACAAGTTCAGTTTATGCCACTTGCATATGAGTTGTGCAGTGTATTCAAAACATCACAAGTGGTTCTTCATCAGGATCAACTTCTTTTAATTTTTCCTCAGACACATCACACCTGGCACAGAACTGACATGGGACTACAGATCTGTAATTGGTGGGATAAAAGGCGTTTCTGGACAGATCGACTGTCACTGTGGCTCTACCAATTGTCATGACAAACTATAAAATGATTGTTAATGTTTTATTAGAATTTTTGCATGTTGTTTTAAATTTGTATCTATATGAACTATTGGCTTAAATAAAAAAGATTGTTTATTTAATGTTGTTTATTTGAAAATATGCAGTATTGTTTTAAATATCATTTGGTAAAAGGCTACATGCATGTAATTCGTTTGGAATCAATTAATTTTGAGTTTGTGAGAAAGCGTATATTGTACCTCCGTAGCGCGTATGCAGTCTACTGTGCGGTACGGTACTTAGGGTCTAGTGTTGTAGTTGTTTACGTCCTGTGTGCGCACATTTCTAGCAGAGTAGGCGTAGCACCCCCACACTCACTGATCCGAACTAGCTGTACTTGCTTACTAGCTAGATTGTAAAGCTGGCTGACTGCTAGCAACGGGGGATCGAAAAGAAATTGGATTGAGATATCTAGAAAGGGGGAACTGAAGCGCCACCACGGATTTCTTGTGGGACAAACGTACAGGCCTCGCTGCTAAAACGGTAAACGCCACTTAAACCCATACAGTTTGCAATAAAACAGTCAGATACATACAATTTTGACGGAATCGCTAACCAACGGAGCTATTGGAAGGGTTAGCTGTTTAGCTAACGTAGCCGATGAACGTAGGCTAAGATGGCGGTCAAATTAGTAACACAAGCTAGCTAGCTAGCTATGAGGCTACTAGTTTTTATTACGTTAGTAACAACTGGATAGTAAAAAAGAAACTGCTAATGGGCATGTATTAGCTTATATCCATATGTGCCTTTAATATACTGCAATGCCGCTTAGTACTGCATTAAGGTATTTCACAATGTAAGCTAGTCTTATGTACCGTAGCTAACTTCAGACGTAACTCGAGTATTTAGTATTGTACTGTACTGTAACTACAATAGTCTGTGGGCTCCAACTGTCGAACCAACATCTCTGGCATCATCCCTATCTATTACTGTACATATGTTTTTTACTTTGAGCATATGTTTATGTTTCTCAGCTTGTGCCAAATGTTGCATATTTCATGTAACACTAATGACAGGCGCAGGTTACAGTACGTTACATGTATTAAGTCTAGACCCAAACATACATGGATGACAATTACCTGATATAGCATTTTTTGACAGTACTCATGTACCTTGAACTATTTACTATGGCTGGCATTACATTGTATGGTTTTCATATGGGATTTATTACCACGTTCACTGTGTTCGTCCTCCACCCCATAAATGCAATTATGTTTGATTTCTAAAATGTCCTAGATGCCTCACACGAGACGATATTCGTCCTCGGAACGAGACAGTCGCAGCAGCTACCAAGATCGCTACCGGGACAGGGACAGAGGACGCAGACAGCGGCACCGGAGATCACCTTCATTCTCCTCTAGCAGCGACAGAGAGAGAGAGAGGGAGCGAGACAGAAGGGGACGAGGACACAGACAGGAAGGAAGCTATGCACGCTCGAGGAGGTATGTGTGCAGTTTGTTAGGTACAATTCTTGGAGGTCACTCTATTAGGTGAAAATGGTACCAAGTGAAGATGCCACTACGTGACCCAACTCATTGTGCTTTTGTTTGCTGCTTTCCTGCACCTCAGTGGTATAAGGTTGAGTGTTTGGAGATGCTCTCTGCATGCCACTGTTTTAAATGCATGCTTGTTTGAGTAACTGTCTTCTTGTCAAATTTGAGAGAGTGAAAGTGTGTTATGTAGTACTACAGTACATCAGTTGGTGTTTTGCATTGGTCTGAAAAGTAGGCTGTTTCCTCTGTAAAACAGTCGCAGCTATGACAATCGCTCAGCGGAACGGCGACCGTTTGACCGACGATACTGCGATGGATACAGGCGTCTGGAGCCAAGTAGAGAGCGAGACCGTGACAGAGAGCCACACGGAGCAACGGAAACCTACTATCCACGCGACTTCTCCCCGACCATGTATGACTACCGCCGTGGCCGCGAGAGGGAGCGGGAAGAGTCGTACCGACGGAAAGGCAGCAGGCGTAAGCACAAAAGAAGGCGGCGTAGAACCAGGTCCTATAGCCCATCCTCCTCGGTGAGTACAGCCCGACCCGAGCTTACCCTTTAACACCCCCTCCCCCTTTTATTTCTCTCTGATTCTTATATCCAGCTTTCTGTTTCTCTAACCCTTTCTTTTTCACAGCTCCTGGACTTGGTAAGTAGTACAATCCTTTTTTTTTTTGGTTTTGTCCTCAGCAGGATTTTATCTTAATGTTTATTTTGTTTTTCCTCTTCTCATCTGAAAGGGAATTGATTAAAGCGACATTTAGCTTTGGTGGAACATTACATATATTTTTACGTTTTCTAACTGTAGTTGAACTGTTATTGATTGTTCTGTGGATGCACAGTCAACTACGCTAGGGACAATGGACCTTTCCGACTCAGGCCCTCCTTGGTTACTGTCGCTAATGAATGTCCCACAAGCTTGTAGCTTGTGGGACATTCTCTGCGATTCTCTCTCATTCCTCATGTAGGTGGTATCTCTGGTAATAATATTGCAGTGTGCTTCAAGTTCTTGCCAAATTAATCCTTGTCAAATAGACTTGATGCCTCTATAGAGAGACATGAACTTTATTTAGTCAAGGATATAGCCAAGGATATAGATATAGTTATGCATACTATAGTATAGTATGCATAACATGAGATCCAACACCGGCTGTTAAGCATTAAACAGCATAACGTACGGAGCCAGTAACGGTACTAAAGGCGAATGCATATTTTTCGCTATCTTACTGTACTTTAAAGAATAGTCTTGTTTATTGATGATGTTCACATTCAGTTCAGCCACCTCACACAAGCTTTAATCCACCATATACACTAAAAGCAAACTGTGTTTACGGGTTTGAAAAGAGGATGCATTGATTAGCTTAGTCTGACAGGATATCTTGTCAGAATTGCATGTGCAGTGCATCTATTGACACATTTCTAATGGTGCACAAGCAATTCTTTAGTGTTAGTGTATTGTTCCCTGTGAGAACAGACGCAAAATCTGAATCTACTACCCCATGGCGGCCTACGATAAACGGTTAAATTGCAACCATTGTACATTTACATTTACGGCATTTGGCAGATGCTATCATCCAAAGCGACTTGCATGCGTCTTACATTTGTCAATAGTTGGACAGGTCATACACCAGTAATTGTAAGCAAACAATATTCTAAATAGAACAAATGCAGCCTAATGTCATCATGTCTACTGCCACGTAACCACGCATATAAATGAATTGTATTACTTGTTCTGTAGCATCCCGATCAATACAATTTGTTGGTAAATTGGGAATACACTACAATACACTACACATGTTACTTCGTTATTGTTATACAAGACTAGTGTGAACGAAAAGAGAGTAATCTATCCTGTTTTACTCTATACAGTACATGGTTGGGATTCATGTGTGAAAGGGGCTAATACGTTACAGACAACTGCTAACAACTAGCTTTGTTTGTGGGACATCAGGTGTTGCTTAGGAAAATCAGGTAATCTGAATGGTTAGTGCACGTGTGATTGACGAGTCGGAAAGGTCCATTGAGATTTTTACAGGGGAATTCCTTTTTTTGAAAGGTAGTTGTTGTTTTACTGCAGTTCTTGTAAGAGTTGTGGATAAAAAAAAAAAACATACCCATTGGCTACCAAAGCAGCAGAACTTTAGTAAAATATGTTAATTGTAAAAGATGGAAATGTTCAATCAAAGTGGGATTTTGCTTTAAATTCATGTTTTGCTTAAGATTTACATGCAGTTCTGTGTGGGTAATGCATTGGCCACACTTGTGGACAAGGTAGATATACGTTGAAAATAAATGTGGGATACATTTTCATCTACTATATTTACTGGGCTTAATTGACATTTCCTGCTTGATTGTCTATGGTCCTCCTGTTTTGTTTGCCATCTTTAGTTAATCTTTTTTTAATCTGAGAAGGCAACCTGATAAGTTTTGAAGTAGTTATGCAACTGCCATTATTGGTTTTTGCGTTGATGAATGGATATGCCGGTTGCTTCCTTGTTTGTAAGCAGTTCTGGTAAAAGGGTAGAGGGGGTGAGAGGAGCAGAAGACAACATGTGATCTTTGACTTGTTCCCTTGCACTATATCCCTATCGTTATATATTTCCTTCACGTGGTGTCATGCGTGAATCGCCCCATGACCGCCAATCCCACCTCCAACCACCACTACTACATCAACTACACCACCACCGCCCTCCTCCTCCCTCCTCCTCTACCTGTGTCGCCTGATGCCGTGGCTACGGCCGGCACCCCTGAAAACCCACACTGCCCCCCCTGCTCCTCCTCCTGCTGCCCCCGCCGGCCGTGTGCGTGGCCCTGCTGATGTGGCGATTGGGGTCTGAAAGCAGCGGAGCGACAGCCGGACGAGGGCACTGAGTGTGAGGGACGACGAGGAAGGGCACCTGATCTGTCGGACTGGGGACGTCCTGCAAGAGAGATGTACTCACTGCCACTACTCTATCGTAACCCATCTCCATATGAGTATACAAGCATAGAGCATTTACATGAAATGGGAGTGCCTTGCTAGAATGCTGTTCGCTCTAGCTGAAAAAGCAGGGTGGATTGCATCAGTGTTGAAGATATTCAGGGAAGTTTTAGATACCTTCTGCATTTTTATTTGTATTTTTTTGTGTGTGTGTGAGAGTGTATAGACTTTTATTTAATTTTTTCCCTAGCTGTGGAGCTTTTTCTTAGCATCTCATGTTCAGCTTGTCAATCGTCTGTCATGCATTTAAAAAAGACTGAGTTACAGGTTTAAATCTGTAACAAATCAAGCTAGCTATCTGGCAGCATAGGGGTTTCAGTGGTTTGCAGAAACCTCTGACACCAACCTCGTCTATTAAGTTTTTCGCCTCGAAACATTACATTTAGATAGACTATTTTATACAAATACTAGGGCCAACAACAAAAAATCCCACGCAAACATTATTTTTATTTTGGCCGAACGGCAGTTAAGTCTTGACCAGCTGTGTTCTTGTTTTTGATGGCTGCAATTGGTCATCATTAAGGACACACATTTCCCTACTTATTTGAAGTATTGTTTAAGTAAATGTTATGGTCGTAGATTATCTCAGTTTGAAGCCTGCCATTTTGAATAGGCAGCTGTTTGAATTGAAAATGGGATGGGCGCTAGCATTGGGACACGCCTGTCACACTGCACTGCATTATGTATGCCTGCCTTTGGTCCACATGTCTAATTCCTCTGTTTTGTTTTGTTTTCCCCCCCGCTCTTTCTCCCTTTTCTCTTTGTCTTGTCTTGCAGATGAGATTGTCAGCACACTCGGAGAAGGCACCTTTGGGAGGGTGATGCAGTGCATTGACCATCGAAGGTGTGTGTTACCTGAAGGGAAAAAAACAAACAACATTTGTCAGCCTCTCTCTGGGTTTCTATTTCTGAGACCTCATTAGGGAATACCTGTACACCCTGTTGCAGTTCTGTAAATTAGTTTTCTCTGGCAGTCTCTAGCTTTGGCAGATTTGTTTGTTTTGTGAATGTGGCCCTAATGTTAAAAGGTACTCTTTCATTAAAACATGAATTATAGAGCAAGCATGTTCCTCTGCACCTGGAACTTATACCCGCCCAGCACATTTTAATGATCAAGGTGATCCAGACAAACTAATAAATTATGTCCTCCCAGTAGTGGGACACTTTTTGATGTGAATGACATGATTATATACATTCTAGACGTCAACATTGTGTTGGCGTGGACCAGTTATTTCACAAAAAATAAATTGTGTTTATTAACCCATGTGCAGTATGATTCTAAACCCAGTCTGGTGTTTTGGTACTATATTGGCTCACACTACTTTATGCTGTGCAGGGGAGGAGCCCACGTTGCTCTGAAGATCATCAAGAATGTGGAGAAATATAAGGAAGCCGCTCGGCTTGAAATCAATGTCCTGGAGCGGATCAATGAGAGAGACCCTGAAAACAAATAGTGCGTTGATCCTTAGCTTTTCCCCACATATTAAAAGAACACTCATGTAACTGGACTAGCAAGATTTGAAACTGCATATTTAAGACTTTTATTTCAAGCTTCACTGTTGTTTTTTGTTGTCAAACTGGCTTAAGAAACAGAATGGAACAACCATGAACATCATTACAAATAGGCACATTCAGTTTATAACATGATAATACAATTAAGATTCATAAAATGTATTATTGTAGAAATACATCATCGAAAGTCAATGTTGCATTAAGCCCAATTCCCTGCCTTTCTCCTCTCCAGCCTGTGTGTTCAGATGTTTGACTGGTTCGACTACCACGGCCACATGTGTATATCTTTTGAGCTGCTGGCTCTCAGCACCTTTGACTTTCTCAAGGAGAACAACTATCTCCCATATTCTATCAGCCAAGTCAGACACATGGCCTACCAGATCTGTCTCTCCGTAAAGTGTAAGTTTCCCCCTTTTTCTTTAGGTATTCATTTTTAATAAACGTCAATACATAAAACAGTACTTTAAATTAATTATATGTATATAATTAATTTAAAGTACTGTTTTATGTATTGGTCATATTATGTATGGTACAGGGTTTTGGGAAAAGTAAAGAATAAGCTCTACACATATTTTGACGTAAAGGTAAATAGGGCAGAAACAGCAGCTCCCCTGGTTCCTCTTTGCCCTCTCACCTACATGTGCAGCCGAAGGAATGAAAGCCTTCTTTGTCCATGTGCTGCCACATGAGGGCATTACTGGTCCGAACACCATCCTGCATGGTTTGGCTAGTTCTCAGCAAGCTCTAGTTAGAGTAGAGATACGTACTAGGATCCCTGATCATTAAGTTCTCATTGCAGTTCAGACGTGAAAATGGAAATTGTTTTGTATTTGTCTCGCGTGAAAAGCTAAATCAACCAATCTTTTCCTGTAGTTCTCCATGACAACAAGCTGACTCACACAGATCTGAAGCCTGAGAACATCTTGTTTGTCAACTCAGACTTCACAATGACCTACAATATAGAGAAGGTGAGGGAGCGCGACGCAGAATGCTGTTTTGTTTGTTTCTGGCACCACAGTAGACTTGACTAGTAACATGCGTATTCCTATTTGATATAAAACGCATTTCCCTTTAATGCCATAAAGTGATCCACTCAGAAGCTCCGCCCCACACATTGGAAATGCATTGCAAAAGCTAGAATACTGTTATGTCTGCACCACTTTGCCACTTTGTTTGTGTTGCTATTTACACACCTGGTAATCTTTCAGCACGCGCAGAACGGGCAGCTAGCGGACTGTGAGGAGATGTTAGGTGAATTTGACAGTGTATTTGCTTACAATCGCTGACTCTACCTTTTTATTTTGTTTCTACGGATTTTGTGTCAGAAGCGGGATGAGCGCACGGTCAAGAGCACGGCGGTGCGGGTGGTGGACTTCGGCAGTGCCACCTTTGACCACGAGCACCACAGCACCATCGTCTCCACGCGACACTACCGCGCGCCGGAGGTCATATTGGGTGAGCATGGCTGTGGTGTCATTTTACACAGGCAGCAGGGTCTAATGAATGCTGAAACATTGGAGACTTAAGAGGCTCCAGGCAGCTACTCTAGTGCCTCTTAATAGCCCTTTCTAATAGCTCTGAAACGTTCAAACTGGTCAGCTGTATCATTTAGGTTTTAAGGGAAGCTGAGAGCATTAGTTGAGCTTTCCTAGCACAAGTAAGTAGCTTAGTCTTTAGTGCAGTCTTGAGCAACGCTCTGATGTGGTGGAGAGAAGTCGGCATTTTCTTTTAGATTTTAAAGGTTGTACAAATACTGCAAAATTACACACAAGTGAGAGACAATACCATGACTAGCTGCTACATTTAAGGGTCTATCATGGAGTACCCTTCATGTACACCACTCTAGAGCACAGTGTGGCAGTTTAGTATTGAGAAGATAAATGCCAGGATGGAATATAGTAGTTTAGCAAGGTTTCATTAAATAACAGCAACTTTCAAATCACTCAACTAATCAAAATGTTCCTTTTAAATTCACAGGATTTATCACCTGTAAATGTATAAATACTTTTTGTATCTTTCACCCTTCGGCCAAACTGCTTTGAAGCAAATTATAAATGGCATTGAATGAAAAAGCTGCGGTCATAATAAATCAAACCAACAGCAATTGAATAAAGTGACCTTTGATTGAATGAAACAAAGTCAACATTACATTTAAATGTAAAAATGTATTACAAATCTAGAATTTGTATCTAATTAAAAAAATGTTTTTAGATTTTAATCAAATTTAACCAACTCATCTTGGTCCTTGGCTAATCACATGCCTTTTTAACTTCCACTTCCCCTCATTGTTTGAGGCATAAATTGCTCTTGTTAATAGTCCTGTTAGACTAGTAAATGGATAAGAGTCAGTGCATCAGTTTATAGACATTGTCATCAGTCTCACTGTTGGTGGTGTTGTGGTCCTCAGAGCTGGGGTGGAGCCAGCCTTGTGACGTGTGGAGCATTGGCTGCATCCTGTTTGAGTACTACTTGGGCTTCACCTTGTTTCAGGTACACCAGCACAACTCTGCACTCATTCAGGCCTTCGATAGGACAATGGGAGATCCCCTGACCTGAGCTGACCTGACCTAACCTGACATGCCAGGTGGATTGTTGTTCACAACTCCATCTGGGGAGACGTCCATAGGAACTGTTTGTTTGGGGCGGTTTCTGTCATAAACATCTTTGTCACCGTAACTTCAACCACTCTGACCAACTAACCATATGACGTAGTAAGAAATTATACCTTTGCCGAAACCAGTGAAAGTCCCGATGCTACTCGGACTACAGTCGCAATGATCCCCAGCCTTTCCAGACTGATTATCACGGCAAAATTAAGTTGAAGCTCGCGAGATCATGATGGTCTCACGAGGCTATACCTGACCAGATACAGCAGAAACTGCACGTGTGACTTGGAACACACACAGCAGACCCACCTACCAAGCTAATCTCCGTGGGATTAGCTCTCTGCTGAGGTTTGACTCCCCGGAGTTCTGCAGCAGCCACCTATCACCGGCACATTGTGGAGCCCTGATGATGCCCCTGCTTGGCCTCTTCTCAAAAGTTAGTTGCCATGGCTCATGTTTAATTCATGTCTCCTGCAGACTCACGACAACAGGGAGCATCTGGCCATGATGGAGAGGATCCTGGGACCGGTGCCCTCCAGGATGATTCGCAAGACGCGGTTAGAAAGCGCACGCTAATGTATTCTGAGAGCACACACACGCACACACACACACCTCTTCACACCAACTACCCTCTGTCGCTTCAGGAAGCAGAAGTACTTCTACCGTGGCCGTCTGGACTGGGACGAGAGCTCGTCTGCCGGGAAATACGTCAGGGAGAACTGCAAACCTTTGCGGGTAGGAGCAGTTGTGTGTGTGTGTGTGTGTGTGTGTGTGTGTGTGTGTGTGTGTGGTGGGGGGGGGTGTCACAGAGATAATGTGACATGACAAATGTACCTCAGTTTGTTTTGCACCACAACACACCCGCTTGTGTCTCACACGTCCTAATCCCCACCCCAGCGCTACCTGCTGTCAGAGGCAGAGGAGCACCACCAGCTGTTTGACCTGATCGAAGGCATGCTGGAGTACGAGCCCTCCAAGAGGCTGGCGCTGGCGGACTCCCTCAAGCACCCGTTCTTCGAGGGCAGGGGATTCAGCGAGGCGGCCGCCGGCAAGAGCTGGGAGGGGAACCGGGACATCAGCCGGTGACCGGCGAGCCGCCACAGTAGACTCTGACCCTTCGGAGGAGGAGGTGGAGGTTCCAGTGTGAAGCGGTGACTTTACGGGGACATGTCAGTGGTGACAGAGCCTCCCCCCATCACCTCCCTCTCTGTAGGCCCTAAGGGTCTGAATAAAATCAAGAAACCTTGGGAGAGAACCAAAACAATTCACCTCCCTCTCTTCTATTGTTCTAGTTTACCAGATAACGGATCCAATGGAAGATTGTTCATACAAGACGTAGCCCCTCTATTCAACTCCAGTCTTCCTCTCTCCCTACCCTCCTATCTTTCTTCCTGTTTTTTTTTTTGTGTGTGTGTGGTCTCTCGTCAGCATGTGAAAAAATACTGACCTTTTTATTAAGAGAATGAGCACTCCTGTGGTTCATAAAACCCGTTTATTTTGGGAGAGGGGTGCTGGGCTGGGCTATAATGTTCTGTCTTCCACTTCTGCCACCTGGGGGAGAGATTTAAGTATCATGTGGTTGTATGCACAACATGGGTCAATAAGTCAACCGTGTATATACCACCCCAAGACAAGTCACACCTGAAATCACTTAAAACGTTTTGTCTCTTTGGTTCAAACTTTTTTGTAAAGTGAGATGTGTACTTTGACTACGTACCATTCTTACTGTATTTCAATTTTTTATTTTTACTGGGGAATCCCCCTGCCCCTTTCCACTTCCCAGCCATTTCCATCACTCACGTGGCTGAAAGTGTTGGGTCCTACACACAGACCCCTATAGCTGGTCTTATTGATAAATATGTTTGTTACGTTATGTAATGCTTTTTGGGTGTCTGTGCATACAGGTGAGTGTGTTGACACGTCAGTATGATTACAATACCCAGTGACCTATCTTCTTTTGTTATTACTTGTAGTTGGTCTTGGGTTGATTCACAAACAGTTCTTTACACAAAACTGCCTTTTTTTTTTCCATGCGACATAAAGACGACCAGGAAAACTCCTATTTACAATATTTATTTTTGGTTGCAGGTCATTGCCCCCTCCCACACCTGTAAATGACTTTTGTATCAATTTAAAGCGTATAAATTGTATATATGTATGATTGTGTAGAATTAAAGTTACGTCCTCCTCGCCAAAAGCGAATGGAGCTGTCTGTGTCAGTTCTGACCTCTGACAGCTTTAAGGGGAGGTGCTTTGTCTTTAACATGCTGGTATGGCTCCATCTCTTACAGAATAATCCCATTGCCACAGTAATCTGTTATGACTAAGAAGTTGTATGTGTGTGGTTATTCATAGACCTAGGTGACTTGGCAATCACCAATTTCTGTCTCTGTTCCTAACTTGGTGGCTATAGTTGCAGCTGGAGGGTAACCTTTGCTCCATTGTGCTAATTTCCCGGCCAATCAGCAGCACTGCCAGTACCTGAAACGGAAGGATCAGCTACGGCAGGTGTGTCCACTCACCGTCACGGAAGCTCTTCCATCTGTTGGTAATTTTCTTTTTCCGTCTTCGTCCCACTGTCTCGGCACGTGGATATAGCTGGAGAGGGACAAGCTCTGTCACACAAGGGCAGATTAGCCCTGCTACTGAGCTCTCAGATTTAATGAGTGGCCTCACACACATGCTATAAAGACACAGACTAGGTCAAATGAAATGTGAATCGTAAAAATGATCAAATGGCCTGCAATATAAGGATTAAGGATTTTTATAATCTGTTCTGAAATTTTAAAGACACTACTTTGAAATGGATTACCTTTTAAATGGGATGATTTTGACACTTATTCTTAGAAAGGAAAAACATATCTTACTACTACAGCTATTATAAACATAATGTAAAATGCTGATATGAACAGAGATGGGTCAATGAAACGCTTTTCCAAATATAGAATTACAAGGATAAATATTCATCATGATGTGAGGGTCTGCAAAGGAAGCATGCACACCCCTACTCAAATTGTTAAGATTCAATGTTTGAATAGGGTATTTATCCAGGCCAGTCACTGGTACAGATCCAATTTGGGGGGATTGGGGGGTACATTCTGCATAAATTAAAAGAAAAGATTGACCATTTCTTCTGGCTTCATATTTTAAAGTGTGTTAGAGAAAATCCCACAGAATTTGTATTAATTTTTTTTAACTAACTTTTGTAACTATATAACCCCAAAGCATAACGTCACAAATGAATATCATCGCCAATGTTAACGTGAACAAATGACAGTATGTTGTTGGTTCTGCCACTTGGTAATGAGATTGAAACATGCTTACACTAATCTGTCTGAGGGCTAGGGAGGGGGTCAACAATCACTCCCCATAAGAAGACACTGCAACAGAGGAGTTCACAAGTATACAAGGTGGTGTAGTAGAAGAAATGTGGTTTCTGGATGCTTTGCTTTACAAACAACTCGGCCTCAGTAACAGCTCTCTGAACGTGTGTGTTATAGCTTTATTAGACACGGTTTATTGTTTTTGGATGGATATCTGTCATGTGACTGCATGATTACTCTTCTTTACAGGCCTAAAGTTCAACTCGCAACAGAAAGAAATAACTTTTAATATTAGGTGTACGTGTTGATCAGGGTACTGCACCATACCCATCAGCGTAAGTGGAGATGGATTCCATGAAGTCCCTGGGCACTCCTATCAAGCAGTTTACCAGCTGCATGTCTGGAAAGGGCACCACCACCACGAAGAGGGGTACCAAGAAACCCCAGTCCATTCGCAGAAACAGCCTCAGCTTCGGCCGCAGGAGGAGCATCGGACGGAGGAAATCTATTCCCTGCAGCAGCCAGAAAGTCCCAGACTCCTGGCTCAGAGTGTACCAGGCAGAGCTGAAGAAAGAAAGGTAGATTGGCCGGCAGGGCGTATGCATCATGAACACTAATCTTCAGTGTCATGAGATGTATTAGTAATCTTATTTATATTGTGTATGTGGTACATTCTGTAAATGTTTTTTTTTTTCATAAAACACTGTTCTCCTGATTTTGACTGCAAGTGTCATCCAAGTAGTCAAAAGTCCAAGTGTTTCAGCTGACTATTCTAGACTGGCATTGGGGATAGTCTTTCCACTAGTCTCTTCAGTGTCTTAGAATATGCATATATCTCCAACCAAAAAGCTGCTTGACATTGTGCCATGAAGTATGTGTGTGACAATATTGGTTCCTTTGTGTTTGTTTTTAGAAAACGACAACAGGCTGTCTTCGCAAAGAAAAATGCAGAGAGGTCTTTCCGACAAACCCACTTCAGGAGTCAGCACTGCCTGCAAAGGGTACATGTTGAAATAGATGACAGTAATTATCCATCATAAAGATATTTATTAACCAATTTGCTGCCTCTCTGCATTTCTTTCCATCCAGCAAACTACAACAGTTAGAAAGCCAGCTGCTAAGGACGATTCCTTTTTCGGAGCTTTTCAAGGACTCAGTCTGGATGGGTTGACGAGAGGCACACAAGGACCTCCAGCAGCAAGCGGAGACCAATGCAAAGTTATGTGAAATTCAGCTCGGTTGGATCTCACAATTGAAAGGAACCTGTTTGAGATGATGGACTCGTAATGAAACACGGAGATACTGGTCACTGGTGACAAGATGATATGCATTAAAAACAATACTTTTATTCAGTTTGTGTTTTAAATGTGAGCTATTAACATGAAAATGTACTTGGATGAATGTATAGCTACTGTTACAGTATGTAGGACTTGAGTTGCAACGAGCTAGCTAAAAGGAAAGCAAAATTGTCTAAATCAGGAAGAGTTTTGCCAGAACTATAACGGAAAAGAGACTGGACCAGAATCTTCTGGTACCTGGCAAAATCTAAATTGACTGCTATCAGAGCAGATATGCTTTAACCTTCCTGTTGTCCTTTGGACAAAAGGCAGCCCTGTGGTCCTCTTCTCTAACCCTAGGACAACAGGAGGGTTAAGCATTTACCTAACTAATAGCTGACGGATGTCTGAGATTTCTAACAAATATACACTTAAATTATTCCTTTAAACTCCCACCTACAGCATCTTGAAATAGATGTTTTTGAAGTATATCAGTTACAATTGTATTTACATGTTTTGTACATTTCAAAACAATTGTTTTGATAAAATAAACTGCATTTAAATTCTACTGTAGTCAGTATTATATTTACTATTGCGCAGATTATATGGGCCAAAGGTTAATTACACATCTTTGGAATAACATGTTAAAGGTACACTTCTCGATTGCCCAAACCCCCATATTTGCACATTAACATCACTTCTGAACCAGCTGTAGACATTATTGTAGGGTAGGGTAGAGACCTGCATCAGTCTTGTTTTGTTTTTTGGGGGGAGGGTGGGGGGTGGTGGTGGTGGAGAAGTAGTGAGACATACTGTAGTTGGAATTTCAGTTTAACCACAAGTGTATTTTATCAGTATCTTGCGTAAAACAAAGCTCAACAATCAAACAAAAGGAAAAAAAAATGGGTATCTTTATTCACAGCACTAATTAGTACACGTATCTGGCATGCAGTACTAAAGGTGTCAAACTGGTAACAACACCAGCATCTGTACTATAGGTTGAGTGCATTTCAATCACAGTTGAAGACTATGTAAACTGGGACTGAAATAACAAGGTAGTCTGTCAGAAGATGTAGATATTAGCTTTACATCGAAACCGCATCCAAAGACATCCTATACATACCTTGCTCTGCAGTTACTGAATTACCAAGTTGGAAATTCAGCTCGATAGGCCAAGCTTTAATTTAAAACAAAACAAAATAAATGGCTGCCAGTATACATTAATGTTCTTTGAATTATTCCAGATAACGTATGTACAGTAAAAAAAAAAAAAAGCACAAAAACAATATTCTGACGGGAGGATTGAGGACAAACTGCTTCATGGTATACAAATGGACTGAGATTTGAATGCAGACAGGGAAGGGGCTGAAAACACTGGGTTGAGTATTCAGACATCACTCTCTCTGCTCCATCTTTACTTTAGGTGGCTTGAGGAAGGACCTGTTCTTCTTTTCCTTTTTAGTTTTTCCTTTGGCTTGGAAATTCCTCCAACTGTCTACACGCCCATCTCTGGTTTCCTGAGAAATCATAAGAGAAAACTGAAATACAGTAAAATGTCCAGTTATTTTGTTACTAAAAGGACCATCCACACAACTACACAAAGGTACCTCAAAGTTTTTCTGCCATTCTCTGTCTCTCTTTGCTTTCTCTGCCGTCTCAATTTCTTCTTCTCTTGCCCGTTTCCTGACAGAATTAAGTATAGAAATTAGTAACCCAAGAAAAAGCAAGGCAAATGGCCATGTCTGAATTATATATACTATCTACATAAACAATAGTGTCCAATTTAACACTGCAATATTGTAATATAATATGCAAAGGACATTAGCACATGTACTAGATGACACATTTATGTTGGCATCCAATACCAATTTGAAATGTTCACAGTCGCAAACACATTCTATTATGTGTTCAATCTATAGTACACTATATTTACATTTTTGTTCCACAATAGAAGTGTATACTAAAATAATAGGTTACAATCATTGGCTTTCACCAACAGACATCATTTGAAAATACTGTGCATACTACCAGTAGAAACATCACATCTCCACCACTAGCATCCTTAAACACTATGTCTCAGGTCTTCAGTCAGGTTCTAGTAGATGGTTTCTACTGAATCTGTGCCAAGTCCTGAGGTTACTCTCCCAACATCATGAGTCCACAGCAGAGAAAAGCCTCTACCATGGCAGTACAGGACTGGGTCAATTTAAGGAGAAAAAAAAAAAAAACTCAAAAAGGAAATGAGGCCAAACGTCAGCAAGATCATTTTTAACAATAGACTTCAACTACAGTTTACATACTAACGAATATGGCCAATTGGATTTACAAACATTAGATTTGATAGCTAATGTAGTCCTCCCTGGAAGATGATGTAGGCCGTACCTTTCATGCATGTCCTTTGCATCCCTTTCTTTCCTCTTGATTTCAAGCTCTGCAAACAGCTTCATAGTCTGCTTGTATACTGCTTGCTTAAACTTGTAAAAAGCAGACATTATTACATCCTATGTGTGAACATATTCCAAATGCATAGTTGTATTCAGTGTGGTCATAATATGAATAGGCAGAGATGCATGTATTGCATTTCATATGTACATTTCATCAATGCCATACATGGTAGTTAGGGTTCTTGTGGGTTCATGGTACAATTATATATTAAAAAAACCTAGTATAGTTAGTTTATACTAACAAGAACATTTGCATAAACAGAACTCGTGTGAGTACATTATCTTACCATTTCTGGGTCATCTTCCTCTATGTATTGTGGCTTCCCCTCCTTTTTAAGCTGTTTCCTTTTCTCTTTCATCTGAATAAAAAAGAGGTGCATATTATTCACCAGAATAACAACAATGATGCATAAATAGGAAAAGCATTTGAAGCAAGTGGGTCATTCCATGTAATGTGAAATATAGGCATCCAATACACCACAGAATTGTCTAATACTTTCATGCACTGTGTGACAAGAGTCATTTCACCTCCAGGCAGATGTCCAATTTACTTTTATGTACTGTATATCAAAAGGCAAAATACAAACAATTTCAAGTATACATCCTAGAATTGTATTAGCTGCAGATTTATTGTCAGGAAGACAACGTGGCCCTTTATGGAGGCAGGTAGCATCTAAAGTCAAGTTCATAACATTTATTCAGAGAAAAGCCTGTGACTGACAAAAATACTTATTTTTTGTAAAAGGCCTGTCTCGAGTACTAAATAAAATCTAAACCATAAAAGGAACAGGAAGCTAAAATTGTGGAATAATAATAATTATTATAATAATTATAAGCATAAAGATTTTTCCCAATTTGGTTGAAATTATCCAGGTCTGAAATAGGGGAATTTGTATAACCACTCACCATATGCTCAATATACTCCTTTCCTGCATTGATCACATCGACTGCCCTTTTCTTCTGTTCACCATCCAGTAAAAGTTTGTATGCCTTATCCACAGCTAGTGAACAATAGATAGTGCTTATGTCACCACATATATTAATTATATATTTAAGTAACAAGATTTCAATGGAAACAAAAAATTCACCTGTAGAATTTTAATATGTCAATAATTAGCTGTACTTGGTGAAATCAGTAACATTTTACCTTCAAAGGCTAGCTGAGCTCTTTCTGGGTCATCTTGGTTTTTGTCTGGATGTACTAAAATAGATAACTGAATAGAGAAGGAAATCCATTACTCTAAATGTTGACCTGAAAATATTGTATTATTGAGGCAAAACCAAAAAGCCACTGAATAAAACTAAAATTGCAATACTGGTAGAATCACAATATATGCCAAGTATATACAAGAGCAAGTGTGTGTGTAATATGAAAAAGCATACAATTATTTCCAAACATGGAAGTTACAACCTTCACAACAGTTTTTGTTTTGTAAAATCATCAACAAGCAAAAACAGTTTTGCTTACTGCACGAAATCTTTTCTTCAACTCATCGTCTGTTGCCTCTGGATCAATTTGTAACACCTGAAATTAAAATCATCTTGAATTAATGTCACAATGGCTAAACATGCAAGGGTATGCTGCCATTGATGTGTGAAGGCACAGATAAAACGTTATATACAAATCACAGTACAACTGCATTAGCATCATGTAACCTGCATAAAATGTTCAACTGTTGTCTCACCTCAAAAGGGTTCAGATTGAAGTAGGATGACCCAGGCCTGAGCAGTCTGTCTATTTGTTGCTTTGAGGTCAACACAGAGTCACGCTTCTCAATCTGCTTCACCTGTTAGCCAGAGGACATCCAACCATTGCAATTGCATTGAAAAACCTCGGCAAGGTTTGTCCGATATATTTGTATTGTACATCATGGGGGCCTCTTTCTGCAATTATACAGAGAGGGTAGTTATTATATCGCAATAATAAGGACTGAGGGACACTATTGATCCAAGGGGAAACGTGTGTGGATACTAGAAAACGACAACGATACATTTGGGAGAGTTTGACAGGAGTAGCTATGTGCGCTACAGTAAGTACTGTACGTTAGCTCGTTCATTTGCTAAAGAAATGGGTTAGGTGTTTTATAAATGCAAGCTGTTGGACAAACAGCACCCCACCTACCTATGTAATATAAATTAATGTACATTCATGTACAGGATCACTGGCATATTGTGGATTTTGAATGCTAGCCTTCTATACAATAGTTTTTTTATATATTATCTTATCTACGGTACTGGATCTAAACATGTACTGTAACGTTAGCTTTGTCGTTAGCCCATGCTTATGCTCGGCTTAGATTCGTGAAGCTACGATCAACCAGGTTCAGACTATCTATCTGAGACACTACAGCATAGTGGTAAATATGTTCACAGTATGTATAATACCTCGGTGTAAAAGTGTTGAAATAAATCATCCGAAGAACTCTTGGAAGAAGGTTCTCCACCGGCGGCCGCCATCTTCGCCCAGGTTTACATATGACGTCGCAGAACGTTCCGTCACGTTGCATTGATTCCACGAGCGGCAAAAAGATTACTATTAATTTCGAGGTCAGAAATGTGTAGCCTGCTCGTAGTATTATATTAAATTATTACATAATACTAGAACAATTATTATATATTAATTAGTTGTAATATGTTATTATATAAGCCACATACCGGAAGTATTTCCCCATGCTGTGGTCAAACCGACATTTAGATATTTCTTTTTATATTGTATAGGCATACTTTTTGTCTAGTTAGAATTAAGTAGATGGCCATATAATATAGTAGAGGCATATCATAATGAGGTAGCTGGAGCTGGACAGACTGATGGCGGAAGTCATAAAGCGTATGCTGCGCCCTCCACCTCGTCCAAATAACACATACAACTTTAGCGACATTTAACAGTTACATGCACCAAGGCGTAATGCAGCCCAAATCATAAAGATTATTCAAATTTCTATGGCCAAACCAAACGACACTTTAGCGGAGGGGGTAACTAGCGTTTTAGAGACCGCGACTCATTGGACAAGAGTGTGAGGAATGTACTTGAAATAGTTCTGTTGAATTTAGATTACAATAGTAGGCTAAGTTGTTATATTTAACTTTAGGTAAACCAAGTTAACCTAATTATAAACACGAGTTGGATATCCGGATTCCATTTCCATATAGGCTAAATCTGCTCCAGACAATTCTAATACTAAGTTTGTTTGCTTAGCTATCTCGTGTAAAGCCCTGATTGATATGCATAGCCTACTACGTCAATGTTAAACGCATCTGCGTAGGGACCGCGGACTCAGCACAGGCCCGCATAGTCAGGTCGCACAGCCTACGCATACTTCGAAATATATAAACGCGTTGCTTCAGTCTATATTCGCGTCCACACCTTATCCTGACCCGGCCTTGATTAGATATCGCTGGAGCTCTTCTAATAGAGTTGTGCTTATAGCTAGACAGGCCTATCTGTAAAACACATCACTAATTGATAGCAGCCTACTACTGGTACACACTTTTGAAAACGAAAACTCTAGACTCAAATCTGAATCTGAACACAAAACAACTCATTAAAGCAGTTTATTAATATCCACGATTAAGACTGTAATTAATGTCAAGTCATGATTATTACAACCACCGTGTATGCTTGGCCTACCAGGGGTCTGCAACCTGGGCTCCTGAGCCACATGCAGCTCTTGAGCACCTCTACGGTGTCTCCCTTAGACTTTGACAAACATCATTAAAAGGTTTTCACATTTTCTGCAGCTCCAGACAGATACCCGATTAATTAAACAAATAAGCGTGTTTTGGTACAAATGGCTCTTTTAATAGTAAAGGTTGAAGACCCCTGGATCAGTCCTCGTGATATTGCAGACAATGCATTAACATGGTTTAACAAGTTATACATTCGTTTCTTGTAATATATATCTACAAAGAACAGTAAAATCTATAGATTTACATTTTACAAGAAAATATAGATATAACAAAACATACTTAACATAACCATATTAATAAATACATAAAACAATGTGTGAAACAAGCAGGTTCACACAAATGGTTTACTTTCACAAATGAAATAAGTAACATGGCTACAATTTCTCATGAAATTTCAATCAGGACTGCTGAGGTAGCAGCTATTTAGACAGGATATCCTACTGTAGTTTAACAAACAAGATGGCATTCTCCATTTACTGCAGTGAGATGCTCAAGGACTTTATACAGCTCTACCACTCAGGCTCCATCCTCATCCTGTATAAGCAAAGGAGGGGGGGGGGGGATCTGTATGAGCAATCACAGAAATGTATATAGGATGTCAAGATATAGAGACACGCACACCATTTCTGGCATCATGCTGAATACCTGCAGTTAGTTCTCACCTTTACTTTGGACTAGAGTACAGTGGCAGCCACCAACATGTCCGATGTATATTCCTGGAGCCACTGTACTTCATCAGTTCACCCTGAGAGATATCAAACCCAGTACTGTCCCAGGTTGGCATCTTGTGGAAACTCCTATGACTCCACACTGGTACAGAGGCATACCAATCAATCTTGGAAATGTATCAAGAATCTGCTTTTTGTAACCAGCCCTGTCAAATGTGAGTAAATAAATATAATGCTGAAGAAACTACAGTGAATAGTGATAACACTAATTTATATCAAACTGATAAAACACAGAACAACAAACATGAACTAGATGTTTTCAAAGCAATGCTTTGGATAATAAAAACCTTACCATTTAAGGGTTTTCATTTCTTGTGAATTCTTTGAATCATTCACATGGGAGAGCAGCTCCCCTACTGCCTGTTGACAAGAGGCAACATAATAAAGAATCTAATTTAGAAGCAGTTCAGTAGTAGCATTAAGTGGTACTTCAATATGCATGCTTAATTTAACAGAATCTGTTTAGACAGCCTACAATGGTACCTTACCTTTGAAAGAAAACTATTGTAGGGCACCTACTGCCATCTTCTGGTCTTACAGACTAAAGACATTCGTTTCGAGGCACATCCATTGTTCCACTATCAGCCAATTTTGTCTGCATTTTATTCAGTAATGTAAATGCAAATTGTAAGCTGAATATGTTGCAGTGGTTATATTCAGTCACACTTCCAAAAATGCAAAAAACATTTAGATTAGAACGGTTGACAATAGAACAATGGACCGTTGGTCTTGCTTGTATAAAGTTGCTACCTCTAGTGGTGAGTAGAGGGAATTGTTCTTTTTCTCCTTCGGATGGAATATGACTTGGCGAATGATGAGATAATTATAGTTCATTGGGAGAACACATTTTACAGGTGACTGCAGGAGTTTAGGGTTTACCGGTCGTACCGATTCCTTTCATGTGTCTTTTGGGTATTTGGGGAAACCATACAAATCGAACATTAGACTACTCTGTATTGTGAGTGCACAATCAACCTATGGACAGGTGGATGACAGAAGGGAATTCTCCCAAGTAACAATGTTTTAGTCAACCAATGAGTGGCCATTTGTTATAACCTTGAAACATCTTAACTGTTATCCATAGGAAAGTACATTAGTAGAGAATATCATGTTCCCTAGAGGTTGTCCAGTGAATTAGCTGCAGGTGAGGAGACAGTACTCTGTACAAGGCTAGCTCACCCTTGAGTACCGTTCAGGTGAATTCCTCACTCTAGTGGTCCGCTGTCAATGCTTCTCCACCTAGGCAGGTTAGAATAAGAGGACAGATACATCAAACAAAATACAATGATATGGCACAAAAACACAGATGCAAACAGCGACAGGTGAGCATTTGATTGGCAAAAAATGCCCCATTGGGAGCCTAAAGAATTTTAACCCTTTGGAAGATTAAATCCTTGGTATCTGCAAGAGTGAATAAATGATAGTCAAGCAGTTACTTCGATTTTGAAATTCAAAATAAGTGTTCGGGGGCTCTTCTGTCGTTTGAGTGCCGATGATTTTGACCCGCTGTCCATTCAGCATTCTTTGGCAGTTGATCTTTAACTGAATCGAAGAGCTAAATATAAAGTGATTCTTTAAGAGTTCTTGGTGCTCCTAAGTGTTCGTTCATTAATAATGAGAACAACTGTAGGTTCATATGGCATGCACTGGAATACAAAAGGGTTAAAATCCTTGGTTTAATTACTATAATCCAAACCATTTTTTTCTTGTCCAGTTGTCTAATTTCACAATTTCAGTGAGTCTTTGCTTATACTTTGAGGCAGGAAGTTGTATTGTGAATAAAGTATCTTCCAAATGTGAGAATTGAGGTGGAAATCAAATCAAAATATTTAATGACACCATTGAATTTGAGGTATCTTGACAATTGACTGATGCTCAACTGAGTTTTATTGAAACTGAACAAACGTAAAGGTTATAAATACAAAGAACATCAGAACAAACTGCTATGGCTCTTAAGGTAAGCCAAACCAAGCTCTAAGTCCAAAGAAAACATTGGAAGTGGTCAGTTTAAAAGAAAAAAAAAACAAAAACACAATTTGACTACCTCTAGAAATGCTAGGCATACACTTTAAATGTTACAAAACTTTTTACTTTCTTCCTGTGGATTCTTTTCTCCACCACTGCAAAAAAGAATCGATTATGAAGCTCTAACCATATGCATTTATTTACAAGCAAGTCCCTAGGCCACTACGAATAACCACAAATTGAGGGAATACAAGTAAGGGAGAGAGGGGATGGGGTCATGGACACAAACTTCCTACAAGGCAATATCATGATTTAATGTCCTCTCAGACTTTTGAAAATGAAATGTCCCCTTTTTTTTTAAGTGTTCATTGTTGGCTTTAAAAAAAACCAGGAACAAAAAGTAACATTAAAAAGAGTGTTTTGTGTATCTCGTAAGACATATGTCCCAATGTGACTGTAGGAGTAAGAAATGAATCAGCAAAACGTTACGCTCACTTCTTCAGCCAAAAAGCTTTCCAGCCAATCAATTGTAGCCAATTCGGGGGTCTGTCCATTTTTTTTTTCTGTGAATGTATTTTTTTTTCATGAGATGAAGAATAAAAAGTCAATCAAAAATTTGGGCCAATCGCCTGAATTTTTTTCTTTTATTGTTCTTTTTCTCTTTTTTTGTTGACACTTACATTGCCAAATACCTTTTGGTGCATCTACTTCCACTGCTGCCCATAAGAATCCTGTGAAAACTCCAGGGTGTCATTACTGTAACCATAGTTACCGGAATAGTCGGCCCCTTGCTGCAAGGGCTGCTGGGCGATGGGCTGGGACCCCCAGTTCTGTTGATTGTTGGTCTGCCGGCGCTTGGAGTCAGGCTGGTTAAACACATCCGCCTTCCTCTTCCCGCCAACGTTGCCCCCACGATTTCCCCTGGCCCCCCGAGGACCACGGCCCCTCTGAGGCTGGAAGGGGGCTCCCCGCCCTCCTCTGCCACCCCTTGGCCCGCCAATAGGCGGCCCTCTTTGGGCGTAGCCCCCCCGGCCTCGTGCCGGCGGAGCTCCGCGGGACCTAGGTGGAGGAGGACCCCCCCTGCTTGGTCGGGAGCCACGCCCCCTCATGCTGTAAAGATCTTCGTAGCCATAGTACGGGTCCTCGTAGCCACCGCGGTAGTCATGGTAGTCATAGCCATAGTAGTCGTCATAGTAATCCTCATAGCCATAGTAATCTGGTGGATAGGCATAGCCCCCTCGGCCACCACGACCTCTGCCCCGGCCTGGCGGGGGCATACGTTGAGGTAGGTAGTAGTAATAGTCATCATATCTGCAGAGGAGTGTCAGTAAGGTTTTAAATGTATATTTTTATATTACAATTGTGGCTAACATCTATTAAAAAACGACTGACAATTCCAAGTTTACCAAGTGCACCCCTGGCTCACCCTGTATTCCTAGTTGTCTGTCGTGCTGCCTGGCGCTCTTTCCTTTTCTTGTCTGGGGGCTTTGCCAGGACTATTTCAATCTCCTCTCCGCCCAGTTCCTTTCCATTCATTTCTTCCATTGCCTGACAACAGCACACACAGAAAAACCTCCACAATGAAGCTTGTGTAGGATATTGGGATATGCACAGAACCTTTCATTGCTAGATTAAAACCTACTTTTACAGCAGCATCTCTTTCTTCAAAGTGAACAAAGGCATAGTCTTTGAGTTTCTTCACACGCTCCAGCTTTCCAAACTGAGAAAAGGTCTTTTCTAGAAGCTCCTCTGTCACTGGTGTGGCCAGCTTCCTTACAAAGAGCACCTTAACCTATAATAAAGTAAAAGTAGGAAAAAAGTGTAAAAAAAACAACAACAGGACAAACAGTGTCTCATGTCAACAGAAGCATATTAGTCTCACTAACCTTGGCCATGACTTCGGGGTCAGGCTCAGCGACAGGGTCCGCCCATTCCACCGTAACCGGGTTCCCCCACACCTTCACCTTGCCACTCATGAGACGGCGACGAGCCTGGGCGGCAGACTTGTGATCCTCGTACTCCAGGAAACAGAAGCCACGGTTCTTTTTCTTGTCGTCTGGCTGATGGTACAAGATCACTTCCTGCAGACCCTCTGCAACATAAAAGACCAGTTCTAACCAATTTACAGCACCGCTCTATAAAAATGGTTGAATGACTAAATCCACTCTGACTGGCATAAATTAATCCCTTTCCCCTCACAGGACAAAACAAAATATACTTCTGCTAAAAGCTGATGGGCCATCTCCAGTTATTTAATGTATTAATGATTATTTGGTACACCATATACAATAATTGTAGTGATTTAAATATTGTCAAAAACTAGTTCAACATGTCAGTTAACCCTCTTGATGTCCTCCGGGTCAAAATTACCCAAATCACTAGCTCTTTGTGGCAGAGAGGCGCTAACCCTAATTCTACAGCTAACACACACGATGTGCACTGCTGGCATAATAAGGTATGAGTATAAATCCCAAGGACAACAGGGGGGTTAAAAGGCACACAAAAAACAAATACATAAATAAATAATTAATAAAGAAATAAATACACACAGCATTGACATAAAGAACCATACACAATCAGATGGCGCCATCTGGTGGTTCAAGATGATATTGTAAGGGCATCACGAGTTTGTGTTCATCACTAACACATTTTATCATGTCTCAGGTCTTCGTCAGGTTCTAGTAGATGGCTTCTACTGAATCTGTGCCAAGTCCCGAGGTTACTCTCCCAACATCATGAGTCCACGGTAGAGAAAAGCCTCTACCATGGCAGTACAGCATTGGACTTAATTAACACTTAGTATCTCCGTCAGATTTATTTTAATATTATTTTGCATATAAAATGTATTATGTTGTAATATATGCATGCCAAATTAACATAAGCTGTCAGCCTTGTAGAAGAATGTTTAAGGAACAATGGAGATTAAAAAGTTTACTTTTCAGTTTTACATATTGCAGGGCATTATTTCATGCCTAACATTTGGATTTACTGAAGTAATGCGGTCAATGGATTAACAAAGGTTCAGCATTGCTTAAAAAGGATACATCTCTAAAACATAAATGTTTTTCTTCAACATAAGGTGCAGAAATTACATTAACTTAAACTGAGACCCACCTGTAACTTTGCCAAAGTCCTCCAATATACTTTCTCTGGTTTTATTCTTTGGAATTGATCCGACAAACAAGCGGTTATTTGCAACAGATATGCACACCCCCAAGTACTTCCCAGATCGGATTTCATAGTTATCGCACTGTAAACAAACAAAAAGAACAATCATGAGAAAAATGTTAAATGTCTTGCTGAGCTACTTAAGTTTGTTTTGAATGAGGTCAGCTGAACAACATAATTGCAGTGTTTATAAGTTACCTTACATTTACCAACTAACACATCACCACCAACAACATATTTTAACAACATGTCTCAGGTCTTCGTCAGGTTCTAGTAGATGGTTTCTACTGAATCTGTGCCAAGTCCTGAAGTTTCTCTCCCAACATCATGAGTCCACAACAGAGAAAATGCTCTATCATGGCAGTACAGGATTGGACTAATTTAAACTCACATTTTTGTCAATTTATTTTTATACAAGCATATTTTCATTAGGGTAAACCAAAATGTTTAAGTCTAAGTGTAGTTTACTTGCCAGCTGATACTTACAAGTTTCACAGCCTCTTGTGCATCGTCCTTGTTGCAGTAAGTAATGAAGGCATAACCTCGATTCTGTCCCGAAAGAGGGTCCATCATTAACCTAAGGTCCCAGATAGGACCAGCTGTCTCAAACAATGGCACAAGCTCATCTTCATACAGGTCCCTTGGAATCTTTCCCACAAACACCTGTGGGGCAAAAAAGGATCATGTAAATTTCAGCTTTTCACATATTAGATAATTATTCAGATATTATATTTTTCTCATAATCACAGAATGCTGAAAAAGAGTCAAATCATTCCTAGCACTAATTTTCTTTACCGTTCAACATATAAAATTAAGTCAGTAGAAAAAATGTCTTCAGTCTGTTCGTCAGTTGACTTACAGTTCCAAATAATACATCTCCACCACTAACATCCTTTATAACAACATGTCTCAGGTCTTCGTCAGGTTCTAGTAGATGGTGTCTACTGAATCTGTGCCAAGTCCTGAGGTTACTCTCCCATCATCATGAGTCCACAACAGACAGAAGGCTCTGCCATGGAAGTACAGGATGGGATCTTTTTGTCAACATATTATAAAATATGATTTCTGTTTTGTATTGAATGGAAAACATACCTTAATGTAAACTCTACAGCATAACAGCATGCAACTTCAAAAAACATTAGAACTAAATCAGCAAATGATTTATTTGAGAAACAAAGTCAGTGGGAAAGGGGGATGGGAAAGAAAGGAAATATAGCAATATATCACTATCCTCTGAAACAGTAAGTACTATATAATGTTTTGAAACAAAAACATACCTCAGTTCCAATACCAGGCTGGGTTCCTTTGAAAACCTCTTCAGGTGGAGGCCCTCCGTATTTCCTCTGGCCTGTGGTGACATCCAGGGTGTATCCTGTCCGATCCAACAGTGCCTGAAGAGTAATAAATATAGCAACTAACCACTCAACAATCAATGATTACATGCCTGCTTTGCACAAACCTTGTTCAAACCAATTATGTTTACCTTTATTTTTGCCTCATCTGGACCCTTAGTAGATTCTTGTACTTTACTTCCTTGCTTTTCCCGCTGTCTATAAGTCTTCATGACACCACACAAGAAAGCACTTTTGTTCTGAAAGAAAATAACAGTGTAATTTAAAAGCAGAAATCAAAGTGTTTTTTTCTTGGGGGGGGGGTATTTTGCATTGGCCAACCTGGACATGGGATAGATCACTCTCTTTAAACTGCTGCAGTACAGTCAATGCACCCTCCTCATTGAACTCCCGCAATGCATCAATAGCCCTCTCGTCTAGGTCATCATACGCCACTAAGCCTGAAAAAACAAATAATAGTAATTTTCTCACAATTATATGGATTAAATAGTCAACCATTTTATTTAATTTCAATTCAATGCTGTCAAGTCAACATCCTAATAGCCTACCTGTCTGGAAAATGTTATCAAGGCTTTCTGCCACTTTTTGTGGCAGCCCAGCATCTATGAGTGTCTGGTAGTTTTCTGTGTGTGTGGTTGATACATCCATGGGCTCTTCTTCCTCCCTTACTGTGGAAGAGCTGCCGTTGACCTCAGCGGCAGCCATTTTCCTAGCTACCCCCCCCAAGAAAAAAAAAAGGAAAAAAAAGAGAAAAAAGGGGGTAATACATCTGGAATGTGGCAATAGTCTTAACAATTTTAGTTCTTGATAGTTACACACTTCGTGTTATATCACCGTTGTCTGGTTAAACATTGCTTGCATACCAAATTAATTCGCTCGCTTTGTTAGAGAGAAAGCACATGTACAGTACAAGATGTGCTTTAAACGTGATGCTGTAACGGCCGCTTAAATGTGTTTATTGGGCACTGCAACTATATCTGATCACAGCAACGTTACATCACTTAGCATCGTAAAGGCTGATCCCTCCTTTGAAGAATCCAATATAAACTGCCGTGCCGTCCCGCCCCCTTCACATTCAGTTAGCTAGCTAGCGAAATCAATAGCATTATCTTTCCGTTTTTAAAAGATCTCTCCAAATACACAAATATAAACTGTGCGTCACTATTATACGTCGAAATCACATTCTTGGCGTGTGCACCCTATATATATTATAGTTCATTTCGCGAACAAGCTATACTGGCATGTCGGTATGATTAAAATGAAGGCCTCGTGCAGAAAACACCTTTTAAAATACATATACGCACGCGGCGCAAATAGATACTTGACACGAACTTACCTATCTATTCCGGGAAATTAACTATTTATTAAACGTTATTGTGCCGCAATTAATGTACAGAACGTGTATTAAAGGGTATATTATGAATAATACGTGTAGGTCTACCCACGAGACAGATTTCCAGACAGTCCCGTCGTCGCTCGAATAACGCCACCGCTCAACGCGAGGATCGGAGGCGGCACAACCAGGGAGAGGTTTGTTCGTTTTATCAAAGCGCAGGCTGTGCTATCAGGTGGCCTGAAAAGTCTGGAGAGATTCAACATCAACATTCCCTCAAATAAGTCACTCAGACAACTTGCAAAGCCAGTTATTATGAATAATTAACTTGAGTTAAATATTGGAACTTTTAATAAAATACAGTTAATAAAATATTGCTTACTTTTCATGAGCGTCTGCACCTGATTCATATACGGGCAGATCGGGTGTTACAAATCAAACGCTTCATAGCAAGCTAGCCAACCACGGAGTGCAAAAGTGTGAGTGGCAAGACTCTACTCCAATCACTCTTCTTCCCAAACCAAGACCTGATACGAATGTACATAATCTGAGGCCATGAATTGAACAAATGAGTTCCCCCAAAAACCAAAGCAAGCATGCAAGGGGAAAACAAAGCAATGTTACTGGAATACATTTATTTTATACCCAACTATCATTCACATATCTTGCGTGATATTGTCAAACAAAACCAATAAGAGTCTGCTTTAACAAAGCGAACACCAATGTAGGTTTTAAGCCTGGAGTGTCACGAATAATTGTGTTGTGGGACCATGACTCAATCATCATGTTTAAGTTTTCTAATTTTTCCCTTATGGCGGTCGATCTCCCGCTGTAAACGCTCGATTTCTTTTTTGTGGTGGTCGATCTCATCTTCATGATGTTTCCTCAGAGTTGCCAGCTGTTCCTTTTCCTTTTGCCTGAAATATAAAACATACATATATATCTATAGAATTCTGAATTCCCATTGGTAAATAACTGCCTCCCGGAGTGTTGTTATCCTTTGCCATGGGTCTGACAAACTAGGATGCATGTTACCTAAAATATCGTTCCTCTTCTGCTGCTTCTCGCTTTCCAAAGGCACCCCCTGCCTCCCTCACAGAGCCTCCGCCACCTCCACCTTTACCTGCTCCCTTGCCTAGCTCGCCAAGCTGTAGCCAAGTATAACTGTTTAGCAAAATACATTACAAATACCCATACAACAATTGTTTAAGAAAGCACTGTAAAATTAAAATAAAATAAAAAACACTAGCTCAGATTAGACCAATGCTGTTTCAACTTTTATCCTGTGACAAGTCACTATCATATTCATAGCTCTAAGTCATAATTGATATGGAAAATGAATTGCCTTTAAGAAGGTTACAGATATTGGCAGGCTGAACACTGCGGTTCATGCAGAGCAGTTGTTAGCCTAGCTTACATGTTTTGCTTCAATTGTTGACACAATTGCCACAGGCAACGGGTTGACACAACTTTACCTGGTCAGACGCCATTCTAATCTGGGTAGCAATGTAGCCCCTAAAGCAAGGTCTATTGAAGAGCCTTGCCATTATGAACCGCTTTCTGCAACAGATTCCCTTGCTGTCGCCTCAAATGCGGAAACCAGAAGTTGCATAGATGGAAAAGGAGGATATTAGCCACATCTGGTTTGTAATGTACTGCCCCCTAGCGTGAAAAAAGACGAATTTTAGTTTCTTTCTTCATTAATCCATCAGGGACAAACAATATTAACAGAGAGGACTTTGATATTAATCAAGAGAGGAAATTGATATTAATGTCCACCACCATATGTACGAAGTTGCAAAATTCCTTTTCTAGGAGGCCACAATTATGTACTGATTCAGGTTTTACACAAATGGAAAATGGTTTTACATGTGGAAATGGTCAAGTTTGTCCTACTTTGTATCAATCTGCAATTGGTGAAATGAATAGAACTACGTTTGTACTTGTGCTGTTGGAAAGGACAAGTACAAAAAAGCACACACACTGTGTATCAATCAGCAATAAGTGCAATGAATATAAGTACATTTGTACTTGTCCTGTTGGAAAGGTCAAGTACTTTATTAGAAGGCATACACACATTCAAGTTCAAGTATAGATATTTACATATATATATGCCTATATAAAAGCCTGTATTGTTTGAACTCCTTATATTATTATTATTATTATTATTATTATTATTATTATTATTATTATTAACAATGTTTAAGAAAGTTTTTATCTTGTGTGTGTTTTTTGTAAGAACATTTTGTAACCTTGCATATCAGTTTTATGTTCCTGTTCTATGGGTCTTAACAAAAGAATGCAGCTGTAGCTCGCATTTTAAATACTGACTGTGATTCTGTAGCACAAAGGAATGCGTTCCACACTGCAAGAGGCAGTGGGTGTTTACCACAGATGAGTCATTACAGAGACCCAATGATGAAGGGCCATGCTTAACAAACAACTCTCTTCTATCGTTGCTTGAGCTCACTGGCCCAGACACTCTAATCAGCTGAACCCAGCACCGTTTATAGTCAGTGCAGAAACTTAGGCGTGGCACAATGTAACAGTCTGCCCTGTCCTTGTAAAAAGCCCAGGTGGCTTGTGGGGTGGGTGTTTGAATCATTAAGGCTTTTGAGAGCTAGTCTGTCAATTAAACTGTACATTGAGACAACTGGCCTGCTACACTATAGTATAGAGGAAGGAAATGTATCCCTTGTGATGTCCTCTGGGTCAGAATGACCCAAATCCCTAGCTCTTTGTGGCAGATAGAAGGCGCTAAACCTAATTCTACAGCTTACACAGACATATGATGTGCAC
>JAODUG010000003.1:597139-608736 GCA_027564795.1 Aphredoderus sayanus | reverse complement strand
ATCAGATGGAGCCGCCAGGTGGCCAAATATGAGATGTTTGAATACATTAGGAGGGTTGTACAGTAAGGTTGACATTACTGACAAACATTGATACTTAAATAAATACATGCAATAAAAATGCAATATTCTGTCATTGTGTGGGATTTTCACAGGGTGATTCTAATATAATGTGTATAGTGTAAACATTTATAAAGGTTCATGAAATGCATTTCTTGAATGCAGCAATATAGTGACTGTACTGTACACACACACACGCACACACGCACGCACGCACACACGCACGCACACACACACACACACACACACTTTTGTTTTCTTGCTGTGTTGATTCACTTTGAAAGCATGTGTCCACATGTGTAAGTGAGTGGCTTTGGGACTATATACAGTATAGAGTATATTTATCTGCCCCCCAATGGGCATAATTACGTACTATGACTTTAAAAGCAGGGGCAGTTCTTGCCTAAATGGTGCTCTTGTTCACCCCTACTGGGAAGTGGGAAAGGGTGACGGGTCTTTACTTTTAAATTTGTTTAAAGCTAAAATGGAGCTGGTAGCCTTCACCACCAATCTCAGAATCCATCGGCTGTCATCTGATGACGCCTCTCGGGGCAAAGGCCAATAGATTTGGATATTTCTGATATATCCAGCGGATATCCGGGCCAAGACTTCCGTCCACTGCTCATTGTTTAGTTCAACTTTTGTGACACGCAAGAAAACGTACTACAAACATAAACCAAGAGTCTTCCGGTACCAAGATCCTGGGCCGCCGTCTACAAATATCTACATATTCATATGTAGATATCTTTTATCTATCGTTTAAGGAGATTATTGACATGTAACATTGGTGCAGTGACACATTCTAATCATATGATGGCAGTATGCTCACATGCAAATACACCCTAACTTTAATTACAAAAAGGCATGTAAGTGAATGCTTACCTTGTGATAAACAAAAACTAACATTGCTCCCTTTATTCATAATGAAGATATCATATAAAAACAATTTCTGTAAGGAAGAAATTCACCACTGATTCAATTGCACTTAATGCTGTGTGTAAATAAAGGCGCATTGCAAGTTTTACCCATTGAGTACTAGTGGTTTCTTTGCAATGGTCAACCCTCGTGATGTCCTTAAAAATATAGTATTTGGCCACCAGAGGGCACCATCAGATTGTGTATGATTTTGTGTGTTTTTTAATTGGCATTGCTGCATGTATTTATTTCTTTATCAATTAGTTCTTTATGTATTTATGTTGTTTTGTTTGTGCCTTTTAACCCTCAAGTTGTGTGTGTGTGTGTGTGTGTGTGTGTGTGTGTGTGTGTGTGTGTCCATGTATGGACTTCTGGTCCAGATACAGAGCAGCCAGTATTTGCTCCCCTCCCCAGCTCAAGTGTTGCCATAGGAAATAGTATCCTGGCAACAGCAGCAACCTGAGCAAAGACAACTTAAGGTCATGCAGAGCTTACAAGATGTGAAGCAATGCCCTTGTAGGAAAGACTCACAAAACCTGCTTCCAACAACATTTGTAGGTACAGTTCTTTACATTAAAATACTGGCCTGGAATTATGCAGTGTGCACATACTGTAAATTGGAACCTAATGTAAAACTGCATTTGATTAAAGGCTAATTTAAATCTCTTGTGCCTTGAATTTATTCCTACCACTTAGTATGTGAATAAAACATGCAGTACAGTGCATATGTTGCATTAACCAAACTACAATAATATTAGTATAGAGCTAGGATATTTGTTAAATACAAACACTCTCCCCATATTCCTATATGTTATTAAATATATTTTAATATAAATGTAGCCACATTAGAAAAATGCTATATCTATTCTGTGAAAACGTAAAACATCTACCAGCCAAAGCATATAGTTCATTGAATACTGAGGCACCCGTATTGCCATAATGGCCCTCATGAACTGTTGGATGTTTTTGCTGTTGCCATGGGGATGGCAGAGATCAGTAATGGGTGCATGCACACAACATCCTTTGGCTATAGAATTGTCAGACATTATTGACTGGAGCTAAAGGTGCTGTCATTTGATTGGAGACTGTATGCAAATCAAAGTGACAGCTTTGTTCTCTACACTCAAATCAATCAGATATCAGAATAGATAGATAGATAGATAGATAGATCTATAGATAGATCGATAAGGGTGTTACAATGGTGCACATCTCATGATGTGCTAAATGTGTTTTGATTTAGAGGTCATGTGCTAATACCAATTCCAATGCTCTATGCACTACAGTATGTTATACTACACAGAAATGCTGTCGCTATACAGAAGAAAGGTTATCATTCACTTCACTTCTGCCTCTGGCTTTGCTCTGCTTTGCCCATCTGTTGTGTGCAACTCAGCCCTCCCACTTATACTGATTGGCTCAGATGTGCACACATGACTTTGCTTGTCCAATAAATGAGCCCTAATTGAAAAGATTTTTGTGTATAAGAGAGAGAAAGACCATTTTAAATTTCAACAAATAGTGTTGATTGATTGATTGGTTGATTGATTGATTGATATGGATGGTTGGAGATTGCTTTGTTTGGAACAAAGCCAGATCACAACTCTCAAGTCAATAGACTATTTATCTTTCCTTTAATTAATGTACTGTATTTTCACCTTCAACTGATCTGAAATAGTGACTGCTGCTCACCCACCATCACACATTGAAGTAAGCCTGTTCCCTCTTTTTCACAGTCTTTTGTTTGATTGTTCTTGTTTCAGCTAATTTAATCAATGCCCGATTAGATTCAACATAAAGAACCACAGCATTCCACCAATACTGAAGGTGGTCATTAACCTCCCCCAGTCCAGCTAAGTCACGGGGCAGACTGACACACTCTGGCGGTGAGGTAAATGGTTGTACACTCCAGGGAACCACTTTTAGAAATCCACTCTCGATTGTTAGCATTTGACTATGACGCACAAACACAGCTGGGATAGACTACCCCAGTGACATTTTGTCATTCATAGCCATGGGGACAAAAGGAGTTATCTCTTTCTTAATGCCACTATTTTCTCTTTTTGTAGCAGCACTCAGGGGAAAGAGAGAGAGGCCATCACTACTTCCACACCCACTACCATATAAGTTTCTACACCTCTTCACTTTCAATGTGCCGATTCAATAATTGCTCTGATTGCTTTAAACATGCACTGATACTCGTGCACGTTTCTACCATAAAAAACATTATGTAGCGCTGTGCCTGCATGCTTTGCACTTATTATGACGCATTTTAATGTAAGCCCTTGCTATTTCACAGCTTGAGGCAATTCAACAAAAGTCGAGATCAATCAAATTGTTGTTTTTCTGTTGACAGGATCAAGAAACCACCAACCTTCCCACCCTACCCTGTTTGTGACGAGTAGGGTTTCATAACAATGGCAAGAAAATACCTCCCACTCAAATTCATTAAAAGCAGTTCTAATAACACGAATAACAATTAACAGATTCTGGGCAATTTGCTGATTGATTATGGAAGTTGCTTCTAAGGACAGGAGTTGACCATAAAGGAATCAAAACTCTGACCTTTTGATTCCTAATTTGCCTAAAAACGACATTATTTAAACACATAAACACAATCGCGTAACTATATAGTCTGAACCTAATAACACGTAGTCCACTTCACACTGTTATCTTCCAGAATGGTCCATGGTTGAACTGGCTATCAAACATCAAAGCCTGCTTTGCTTTGCTTCGCTGGCACTGGTCTCATCTGCAGTTTCTTTTTGCACTGTGATGTTATCACGTGGCGATATGACATATCTGATTTATCTGTTACATGGAGTAAGATAGAGGCCAACATTATGAATTAGTACTGTAAAGCAGCCTGTATTGTATATGGATATGTATATGGAGAATGATTTATGTATCATCACTAACACTGTAAACTGGTTAACCACAGGTTATGGTCCATTAATGTTCTTATGAAGTCGAATCTTTAAGCCAACTGAAGTCATTAGCTACAAACGTGTACCCAAAGGGATGAGTCAGCCATTTTAGTTGATATTGCTGCCGTTTTGACATTACCGCTTTCATTAGCAAGAACACGATTACGATTGCCAGTAGAATCATGAGATCCAGTCCCTCAGGGAGTCTGCAGGTCGTCTACCCCCCCCCCCCCCACACACACACACACACACAAACACAGACACACACAGACCACAGGATTATGGTGTAGTTTCCATGGTAACCACCTCCAATTAAGCAAAAGTCAGGTCCTTGATATTAAAACCAGCAAGGTGCTAATTGATGCAGAATTTCACATGGGAGGAAGGGAAGACTTTAATCAGTAAGCAATCAATTTAAACAAACCAATGTGAAAAGATATCTAATGACAGCTATTGCCATTTGCTTGTTTATAACAATGGGGGATATATTCACACATGCTGTGCTTTTCCTGCCTTCCATATTTTGCCTTTTGGAATGCTTGAATACCTGCAACAATTTAGGCTAAGAAATAATACAATTCCTGTGTCAGTCTTCATACAAAGCTTGTTGGTAAGAGCTGGTTCACCATGCCTATCATTAGGTTAATTTTTACAATCTTCGATTTTGAACAGGGTGTTCCGATATACAGTTAATACCTCCAATCAATATGTCTACTCAATCAAGACAATTTTACATTCATTTTTTAAATTAAATTACTGTACTCATATTACAAGCCAGCTTACTCTCTGGATGGGCTCACCAAATATGTGAGTGCAGGAAATGCAAACATTCTTATCATTCTCATTTAATTATGCATTTAATAAACATAAGAGAGAAGGTATTGTAAAGTGATTTTACTGATGCATTTGGAACTAAATATAAGATGTTAAGAACAATTCCTATTTTTAAAAAGTGGATAGCTCTGTCACTGTCACTTTTAAGTTCCTTTATCTATTTGGGGAGAGTCACATTGACCTTTTTCAAATGGTTTAATTTCTTCCCTGCAAAGCATTAAAATAGACCAGAGTTGGATTGCACCTTTATCATCTTAAAAAATTGCTTTTCTACCTGCGAATCATTTCTATATTTAGCATGCAAAATGGCTCTAGAGGCCTTAATGTGACAAACATTATAGAAAAAAAAAATCTAATTTATGTAGTGTTGGTTCCTTCACCATAATGTTTTACGGTTTCTGTTTTCAGTTTTAATAATGCTGAAAATTTTTGTTTTTTCCCCCAATACATCTTTGTTTCTCAGTTTAACAAAGCACAAACTCATCATGTAATATGTAATATATTTTTATTAGAAATAAGTCACATTCATTTTGTGCTCTGAACTGTACATTTACAAGAAGAAAAAAAACAACAAACAAACAAAGTAAGAACAAGAAGGTACAAAGATACAAATGGATATTTAGTACAAGTACCTTTTAGGCTTGGTTTGGGTGAGATGGGCAGGAAAAGGGAATACAATAGGTTAAATTGGTTGATAATACATACTGTTAAAGACAGGGTTTAAAAAATAAACAGTTATAGAAGACATGAGGTTTAGTAACTCTACACTGTACAGTGTAGAGTAACAACAAATATCCTGAAGCACAAAAGATTCATAAACTATCATTCACTCTATATAATGTCTGCTTTTTAGAAGTACAGTTATCTACCTGTCACAGAGCTCCAATTATGGAGTTTTGTGCTAACAAACCTCTAGTAAATAGATTTCTTTAATTACTAATACAATAGTCTCATAAAGGTTCTATATGCTTTGTAAATATATGGAACATGTTATAAAAGTTTGAACCATTGGTAAGAAAAAATTCGGCCTAAATCCTGATATCAATCTTGCTTGAGCATCAAGCGTCCATCATATTGCACTATTTTACACTGATGGCTAAAAACACAAATATGTGTTTAAGTCTTGAGGTCCTGTCACTGTGGAAGTCATATAGTGACAGGAGCTTCAACTTAGTCCAAGAGTCCTGCAAGGCTAAGAAACAAAAGCGCGATGGTGATAAGGTCTCTGTGATACAGTCCATACGACATTGAAGAGCCTGCATTCGTATGCCAGCTGATAGTGGGTGGGTGATCTAATTGAATCTGCATTCAACTTCTCACTGCCACCTAGAAGTTCCCAGAATGCACTGCTCTTCTTGCGTGAGAGTCTGTTTTCATCCTGGTGCTGGTGTTTTGGTATGAAAGCAAAAAACGCTGACAAAACCATGATGGGCTAGCTAGCCAGCCTTCATACATACATCGCCGCTCATTGTGTTTTTCCCATTGCAGTTCACATGGGCTCATAATATACGAGAGTTTTTGAGTCATTGATTCTGTATCCTAATAATATTGGTATCAGTATGAAAAAAACATTAAAAAGGAATGGCTGATAGTCATGAGGGGAAATCAAATAAAATAAAATCAATCCTATTACAAGTAGTAATAACATAATTGCAACAATAATCATAGTAGTAATAATAATAATAATTGTTGCTATAACAACAGTGAAAACTACTTTAGCTCATTAAGTCAAGCAGACTTGAGAGAAGACACAATCTCTCTCCCAATAGACTTATATTAATCTCTGGAGAAGCTATTCAGCATGTGAAACAAACAATAAAAATAAAAATAAAATAAATCCACAAAACTAAAAGAGAATGGGGTGCGACTAACTGCCAAACGCACAGGAGCAGATGTCAAACGTGAGGCAGGTACCCTATGCTCTTGCCTTGTCCTTTTTGGAAGTCGACTCTGCCTCGAGAAGTGTCTCTGTGGGTCCTCCCAAGAGAACAGGAGTTTGTCTTTTTTTTTCTCTCAGTGTTTTGAAGGAAAACAAGAAGCAGAGACATCTTGACCACACCTCCCAAGGCCTGGTGGGAGGGGCCAGGAGATTCTCAGTGAAGTGGGAATGGATCCACAGTCAGTTCCGGACCATGGAACCCATTGATCACTCAACTGACCCTCTGACTTTGATAACACTCAAGTGATGCTTGAGGTCCTCTCTGAGAAGCTACATTGAACAATAGTATCAACCTGACTCTCATATCTCCCCCCTCGCTCTCCCCTCTCTCCATTTCTGGCTGAGGGTTTGAAGACATGGATTCTGGGTCCTATTCTCTCACTTCCTTCCTTCATTCCTTCCTTCCTTCCTTCTTGGTTTCCTCTACTCAATCCATATAGGATCTTTCCTCCTAAACCAAAAAGGTGACCGAGGTGAAATCAGGCGTCTCGCTGACGCCCCTGCATTCCGCCTCAGACCTCCGTCTGCAGGTCGATGATGTCCTGCCCCACCAGTGGGATGGTGGTGACGGCTTTCTCCCATTCCACTGAGTGCAGCTCCAGGGGCGAGGCGGCCAGGGGCTCCAGGTCTTTGCGCACCCAAGCGGGGGGCGACTGCTGCATTCCCCGGACTCCCTCCCAGGGCCTCTCCATAGGGGCCTGCTGTTTGTCCTGTTAAACAAAAAGTCTTGTTTTGAGTGCTGGTGTTATCGATCCACCCACAGATAACCCTACACATTATGATATCAATAACGCTGCATCATTACAAGTGATGGAGTTCTTTTTCTTTTTTTTTTTTTTAGATGCAGTACTGGCGTCCCCCATTAGATGGCCTATGAAAATAATCTACCTCTGGATGTAGCCTATATGTTTTATGAAATAGGCTTTAAATATGCCCCCCTCCAAAATAAAACATCTTTAATATAGTGTCATTTGGGTGAATTATCCCATCTTGAGGTAACTGTGTAACCCTGGATTAGCGTGTCTTGTTTCTCTAAATTTGCGATTTGTGAGGTTGTATTATAAACACTCACGCTGTGGTTCGTTTTGTCACTTCCTCCAGAAGACACACTCCATCTCACAGACTGTAAGAAGGAAGGAAATGCATCCTTACTTGACCTCAAGGCAATGACCACCATATCATTCAAAATATATAGCAGTTGCCAGTCTTATTTCATTAGTGTTTACACTAACAACTATTCTAATTCGCCTATTTTTTTTATTTTTTTTATTTGCAGTGAAGGATTTGCCTTCATTTTCTTTCTTCTGAACATTGGTTACTGAGGCCATTTATACGGTTGCTCACCTTGCTGTCAGAAGCAGGAGACTCCCTGTCTTTCTCAGCATGATGCAACTTCCTGTTCAGGTCCTGGAACATGTTCTGGTGGCGCTTCTTTGTGTGCATGATTTTCTATAGGACACAAGAGCAAGAGAAATCCTGTCAGAAATGCTTACACATCACGTTATACATGTTATATATATGAAGTCATAGACACTAGGTATATAATAACTTAGAAATGTACCTCAAAATCAAGCTCAGCATAACGGGATTTTTGTCTCTGTAAAGGAAAATTAAAGAAAATAACATCAGATTAGTCACATACACATACAACACAATAATATAGTGCAAGATTGAAATGAAAGCTACAACTACGGTGCATCCTAAGAGTGCTGCCTTACCTCCAAGGAGCTCATGGACAGCGTGGAGATGGTCTCACTCTTAGACATCATGGAGTTCATGGACTCAAAGGTGTTCTCCAGGCTGCTGTGGGTGATGTGGGACTCGCTGGACATGTTGTGGATGTTCTGGACGGGCGAGTCCCTCTCCGAGTACGACACGCTGACCTGGTCGGCCGGCAGCGACTTGAGGCCGAAGGCGGCCTGCGGTTCGGCGAAGGGCCCGCCGAGGTGCGCCAGCCTGCCCTGGCTCATCTGCTCAACGCTGATGTTGTACTTGGCCGGGTCGTCCTTGGGCTTGGTCCTCAGGGTGGAGGTGGTGTTCGGCATCAGGACGTAGCCGCCGCCGCCGTCGGACATGCCGCCGTCGCCGTGGCTGCGGGCCAGGTCGGCGTCCAGCTGCTGGAACAGCTCCCCGTCGCACACGTACACGGGCTTCCCGCAGGACGGGTCCACGCCCCCTGACAGGCGGCTCTTCTCCCTCTTCAGGGTGAGGGTGTGGCTTGAGTACTCGGGCACCGCCTGCATGTGGCCCTTGCCCAGGCTGGAGGGCAGGGTGTGGAAGTTGGAGCTCATCGGGAGGGGCATCTGGGGAGGGGGCATCTTCTCCTCAGAAGAGCTCTTCAAGCCTGTTCGGAGAGCATTGAGAGGCAATGCATTAGAGACCACTAATCCATTTGGGTAAGTCAACATGCAGCTCTCCCGGTGTGATCAACCTCCAGGGGACATGGGGGGGGGGGGGAAGGGATTCAAGATTCACTTAAAAGGAGAGTGGCTCACCTTGCCTGCTGGAATCGCCATCCTTTTCGAAATCAGACTGTTGATTACAGGAAGAGGGGAAAAAAGAAGAGAGAGTTCTATGAGTGCCTAATAAATGCATAGCATATTCATTAGGGGGTGAATTGTAAAAAGCACTCAAGACATTAAAAGGCAATAAGCCAGAAAACGTACCTTAAGCTGGCTGTGGCCGTTCTGAAGAGAGCTGCCAGAATCTCCATTGCCGTCGTCCTTGCGGTCGACTACTCTGCACTTCACAGCCTCTTGAACCTAACAGACAGGTCAACAATTACATTAATGGCCAACACGGTTCGCATAATCCATACCTCATAAAAGCATGACCAAACGCCTCGAGGTTTACCTTAACTGTCTAATATTTACTTCTTCTTTACGTGCTAAAGGTCGCTTGTTTTTAACCTACCTCTCTGCGCAGGATGCAGTGGACCATGACGATGATGAAACCTTCCAGAGAATCAAAGACGGCGAAGAGAATCTGGAAGAGGGCAGAGCGCCGGTCGGTAATGGCCAGGACGGCAGACATCCAGGTCAGAGCCAGCAGAGGCAGAACCACACAGGAGCTCCACAGGGACGCCCTGCAGAACGACAGTAAAGTAACAATCTACATTAGACAGGAACGATGCATCAACAACAACCAAAAACACGACAGTGTAATTCATCTAGCCGGTTTATCAATGATGGTAAAACGAAGGCATTATCTGCTGTAGTTGGATTGCTAGGCTTGATATCTTGGTGCGTCACTATGAGTAATGCCGCAGATGGAAGTGATAAGACCTACCCAGCTCTTTCTTTAAGCTTCACGTCTGTGATACCGTCCTTGGACACCAGCTTGTTGAAGACCAGAATACCAATGACCATGTTCACCTATTGGTCAGAGAAACCACAGATGAGATATATTGATAATAGCAAAGACAGAGAATACATTCTGAACTTGACAGGACACTGCGTAAATCATTGCTTAATAAGGGATGAAGAAATACACACCAGGACAACGGCAGCGGCAGGACCCACAAATGAGTAAAGAAGGCCGCCCTCAAGGGAAAGCCAGCAGCTGGAAAAAGACAGTTTGAGGAAAACGTCAATCTTGGTGCCAAGGGCACAAAACATACAACCGTTATTGTGTAAACCAAGTTGTTAGCGGCAGGCCCAAAATACTACGTACTAGGTGACGGTGCCATAGCCCTTGGCCTTGGTGAAACCCACGGAAACAGCAACCACCAGTGCAGGAAGCCCTGTTGGGTAGAAATAGATCATAGATAAGAGTTAGCATCTAAAACAACAACAACAACAACACACATTCAAAATAAAACAACATTTAAAAACCTAGAAAGAAAACAATAGGAGAAGAATGCAAAGACACAGACGCGAAGGTGGCTGCCCTTACCCCAGCCCAGGCAGAGGAAACGCTTGCGGATAATGCGGTTACGCAGACGGCCTGTGACAGCCATGTAGGACTGCCATGCTTCCGTCAGCACCCAGCAGAAAGACGAGAGGAAGAAGAAGTGCAGTAAAGCGGCGACGAGAGTGCACACCACCTAGGGGTGAGGCGGAGGGAAAGGTGGAAGGAAAAGGGAACATGATCAGCTGCGCTCCTGAATACCTTCCCAAAGTATAGGCAGCGTTACTAGGCAGCGTTAAAGCAGAGGCCGCAGTCCGAGCCATCGCCCTTACCTTGTTGCGAGCCTGCGTCTGTCCGATGAGAATAAGGGCATTGGAGCATATAATAGAGAGGCAGAAGTTGATGAGAATAACAGAGCGCTCGGAGCGAATGTACCTGCGGAGAACGAGACGGAGGAAGAGACAGCTTGAGTAACCGGGAAGGAAATAGCCGCAGGCGTGTTAGGGCCGTGTAAATAAAAAGCGCCACCACATTTCCACCGGTAAAGCAGTGACACTTACTTCCAGACGGAGACATAGATGATGATGAGGAGCAAGAGGGTGAGAGAGGACACCCCGCAGCCGACGATCAGAGTCACCGATGGGAGCAGGGACTTGTCCATGTTCTACAGAGAGGAAGACAAGAGAGACAAAATAGAACCCTTAGAGGGAGACGTACTCCGCCTACGGACATAGATATGCATAGAAGACCAAACCCAAAAGGCATCTCATTGATGTTTGATGCCGCGGTGCCTGCTGGCAAACGGATGAATGGCACAATTAGGCCACGGCTATGGCAAGGGTGGCAGGAAGATGGAGGGGCCTGGTCGAGGTCACCGCGGCCCCTCGTTGAGCCCGTGAACCAGCAAATGAAGCGTGGCGCGTCACTAAGTGTCTCTCAAGGTAGAAGGTTGGGGTGGGGCGGGGGAAGGGGCTCTGTCCTTTGCTATCCTGTTATTGATTCAGTTAGGCAGCTGTTAGTTTAAATCTTTTGCTGGGTTTCTTTTGTTTTTGCGGAAGGGGGGGGGGGGGGGGGGGTAT
>JAODUG010000003.1:566003-581389 GCA_027564795.1 Aphredoderus sayanus | reverse complement strand
TTTAGGAATGACGTTTGATGCAGATCTCGCAACATTTCTGCTAGACAGGTAACTAACTTGTTTACGATCTGGCGCTTTGGAAGTGGAACGGGTGTTGACATCTCTGCCCGGCTTCTGCCGCACAAGGGAGAGAGAGAGAGAAAATGCTGCCCCCTAGTGCTGCCCCAGACGTGACACTCAATAACAGAATTAACTCATCTGAATAGACTGTCACTAGTCACCAGACTTATTTAACTGGTTGTCATAACCTAAATGTGAACGGAGCTACGTTTATTTGAGTAGGCTATTCGATCAACTGCAAGTGTACAGTATGTATACTGTGTAGGCTACAAGGTGAAGCTATGAGGATGAGGGGCATGACTGTATTGACTTCTTCTTATGATAGTGGGTGGACACCACTACATTCTGGTGATATGCTGCCCCCTAACTGCTTGATGGCTGGCCAAAACTACATACAGCACCTTTAAGTGACGTTTGTTGCTCCTATGTGAAGCCATACAAGTCACCTAACTAGGTAATTACCTATGGCAGCAGGAAGAAATTACAGAAAGAGAGGAGACCTGCTTGTATATTTAAAACATTCAAGCTGAAGCTAATGTCTGACTGACAACATCTGACCAATGGTTCATTCTTCAAAACACTCACTCGCTCTGACATAGACACCGTTAACTAACCCTCAGAGCACCATTATCAGGAACCAGGCAGGTGACTTTTCTGAGAACTGCTGTATCACAGTGGAGTTATATTGACTAATAAGCCTGCCAAAGATGCAAAAGGGTGGCCAACTCCTTTTCACGAGGGACCAGGAGTCAGGTTTCTTCAGAACTATTCATGGACACACAAATACTATGCACCCTATGGGGACAACCACCCTGTCCCTTAGGTCACAGTTCAGTGTGTCATTTAAACTTGGCTCTGTAGAAAGTTTTTGTTTTTTTACTCAGTGTCTAGTTGACATACTACCATCACCAGTTGTTACTGTAAAATGCAACCAACAAACAGGATGTGAGTAACACTTCAGACTTTAAACAAGCCTTTGTCGATTAGGTACTGTGTAACCTACAGTGCACTATAACAATGATGTGCGTTTCAAACTGTTTGAAAGTTATCTTTTAGGGAAATACATGTGTGCTATTTTGTTTGTAGAAGCATTACCAGTAAAATGTGCAAAACTGCCTGACTTGTAAATGTCACACAGCTATTCTGGAATCATTTGATATGAGAGTGTCATCTCTGTACTCGTAAAGCTCTGCATATACAGTAGTACAGTCTTTGGGACAACCCCCTTTCTATATGACATGAGCGAACTTTGTGAAGTTACATTATTTGTGGAGAAAATGACAAGGCAATGCAGCCTAATTACAGGCTGATTCAAGCTTAGAGAACGTTTCTGAGGCGTATCGTTGTCACAAAACTTTAAAGTGGAAATGAGCTTCAGTGATAAATCACCAGGTTAACATAAAAACCCGTTAAGTTACATGGTACTGTGCCGGTACAGTAGACTCGCAGCCGGCTAGTACTACCGTATACAGTACACGACTAGCTAGCAGTCTCGACAAAGAGAACACACACTAGGTAAAAAAATAACCAAACAGGAAAACAAAAATGTAAAAACAACACAGTCGAATCGTGGGCTCGACTGACTTTTGAAAACCAAGTTTTACTAGAATGTGTCGCCCCGCCACGTGTCATAAGTAGAGAGGCAGCTAACAATAGCAATCGCCGGTGGGCTACTGAATCTGACTCCCAAGCATCTCTGACTGTTTAGACAGAGGGGTGCTGGAACAATGAGGAAATACGGCACACCGTGATAAAACTACCAGTATTACGCGGGTACTTACAGTTCTCAAGAGAGGCGTCATTTGCTCGGTGGTTTCTTCCATTTCACCTGTCGCCTTATGTGTTTTTCTGCCGGATGATGGACAGGGAGACCGCGTACGATGACACTTCTTGGAACTGTGTGTGTTGGGGTGACTTAGTGTGCGAATAGAAGAGACGCCTTCAAACTGATTGGCAAGGTTTTCAACCACTGTGGCTTCAGCAATCGCTTTGGGCGGCCAATTAAAACAGGGATAGGGTGGAGCTACTTGCCTCCTTGCCAAACAACCAAGCGGGCTTTTTTTTATTGCAACTCGGTCCCTGTCTTTTCAGAGTTGATTTGCTTTGGTTTAAACGCACATAAATATTATATATTTGACGTCGAATGAGAAATGAACAAAGAGAAATGCATCTATTATTAACATGTTTAAATTACATGTTTGCTTTTTTGAAAACTTGAATCGTAAACTTGATCTTGCTACAGTATGATATCATCTGTGAGCTCATGAGCAAATTGCATTGCAACGATTCCTTTTAACCGGCAGATGGCAATGCTGTATCAATGGAATGTCCCATAGCCCCATGTCTTTAGCACGTCAATGGTAGGAAGTCTACCACATCATAATTTGTACTGAATATAACTGTTAACTAAATGTAGGCCTAGCTGCAAACAACTTGTCTAGCAAACGTATCGTTTCGTATCGTAGCCCAGTGTGTCGATAAATAAACATTGAAATTGAACTTGAACTTGAACCTGTAGTTCACGTTTGATGTTATTTAAATAGGCTAGTAGACTTGGTTTAATATTATTTAATAAATGATATACAATATATCCCAAAAGTGTTTTAGTCACAGAAGAATTACCTAATTATAATCATATTTACTGTCCACAAATGGGTACCTTACATTTACAGCATTACATTTTTTTTATATTTTATATTATTATAAATTGCCCACCCCACACTTTTAGGATTTGTTGATGAACTCCCATATAAAAGTACAGTTAGCACACATTTAGGTATTATGGTTTCCAGTGCAATTATAGCCTACAAACATTATTTTACCCATAAAATTAACAGAGAAAGTTCACAGTTCACAGTTCAAATGCATGAAACATTATATAAACAGACAGTTGCAAAGATCCAAAGTATTCAGTTCTCTCAAATTAACTTCTTTAAATAGTTCCCTACCCCCCACCTCCGGCATAATCACACGGCAGCTCTGAAATAGAACTGCAAGGTGGGAGATCAAACTATCACCTCTTAATTGTAGCCTGAGTCTTACAGACGCTCTGAGAGCCCATTAGCACACAAAGAAGTGTGCTGCTTACCGCTCATAAAACATGCATCCGCACAATGCAGCTGGGCGATGAGTCAGAAGTTAGACAAGTGGATGATGCACCGCCCCAGCATGCACCTGTGCTGGAACCCACTTAAAAATATGTTACCTGTGAGGCTTCATGATGTCAAATGAGAAACGTCCTTGTTCTCGACAGAGGAGAGAATGTACTGCATGAAGTTAGAGTAAAGTAAAGCGTAAAGTTAGAGCTCTCTTTGTGTTTTTACGCCAGTATAACCTGCTTCAGATATATTCTTCACCCTGCTGCAGGCAACAAGATTTGTCAAATAGATTTGAGTGTGTAACAAGTCACTCAATGATTATTGACTGCGTTTTGTGCAAAGGGGCCTGCATTACCTCCCCTGCTAGAGTCCCCAGTTCCCTGAAGATTCAATAGATGTTGTTTTTTTTCTCATCTTCTCCCTAACGGCAAGGCCATACGAGTGTGTCCAGAGGGACGGAGTGGGAAATGTAAATAACACAAATCTGCTGGTGCATCTCTCCAAAGTGCCAATGCATTGATTTTGACCGCAGACATTTTCCAGCTGGCCGCTTCGCCTTCCCCATCTCCACCGGGGGCTTGTGTGGGTGCATCCAGCCCAGCACATGGGACACACACTAAGGGAGGAGATGGGTGAGGCTGCGGAGACTGGGCCGCTGTGGTGTGGTGGGGGTCAGATGCACCTTTGCAGGTCTGGCCTGTACTGTCCAACCCCCCCCCCCTCCCCCCCCCCTCCCCCACCACATCCAGAGGGAACACAAGGGTCTGAAATCAATGCCCTGTTAAGTGCAGCTTACTGTAGCTGCGGGATACTCTGTCTCTGCCTTTGACATTAGTCATGGATTGGTGAGTCTGGGCCCTGCAGGTTTGATTTGAACCCAAGGAGCTGTGAGCTTTACACCCATGAATACCCTCTTGTGCTCCCCTGACCGACCAGACACAGTAGTAGACTCAATGCATTGTTGTTGGGGACTTGAAATGCTTTTCTTATTATTGTTATTATTTGGGCCAAGGTGATAACAGTACCATGTTTAACCTATCACCCATTTACATTAGTTGATGCCATGTCATAGTACCTCTATGAGATGCTTTAAGGGAAGGCCCATGGGAATCTTCCATGATTGGTTATCAATGTTAAAAGTATCAGCCCCAGATTTCCTCGAAAGGAAACTGTTTATGTTTGAAATATAATGGAAAATTAAAGGTATAGTCAGTCATTCTGTAGAAAGCTTGTTGTTATTTGAGTTTGAGCAAAAATACCTCTCCTTTCAAGGATGTATAGGGGGCTCCCTTTGAAGCTCTACCCCACACACTGGAAATGCATTGCCAAGGCTAGTTATTGTTGTGTGGTGTGGTCTGCACCACATTGCTTGTGTTCCTATTGACACAGAAAGAGCTGTGTAGAAACACCGGATTGTTTTTTCAGTGTGCACACAGAACGGACAGCTAGCGGCCTGTGAGGAGATATTCGCTGAATGTAAGAAAAAGTGTTTTGTCTTACAATCTCTGACTCTACCTTTACGTGCATGTGGCTGTATGTGGAGTCGCAGAAAAGATGTGAGCCTACAGTATGAGCTCTGTAGGGAGACAATCAGAAATAAGGTGCAGATCTGCAGCCTGTTTAGAATGTTGCTTTCAACCACAAGGATAATTCCACCCATAACAAATCAGAACGTACATTTAAAATAGAGTGTAACATGTGTATGTTTTTGTTGTTGTTGTGGTATTACCATGCATAGAATGTGTTGTTTTGTTGATGTTGAGTATGTACATAAACGTACGCATTGATTATTATATGTATGAGTGTCCAGAATATCCCGGGGGGCTACTTAACATCATCTTTTAACCAACAATGTTTTACAAATGTCTTTAAAAAAAAAAAAAAAACCTCTGCAGCTCATTTTGTCGTCTTCTCTCAAACTGGCTTTAAGACCGTTTGACAGAGTTGACATTTATCAATGCGTCAAAAGAGGAAATACGATGTGAAGTGGAAGCATAATCGCCACTGTCTCACTGTCCTTTGGTTACTTAAAAACGAAAGGGGGCCTATAAAGCATCTTGACCCAGAAACATGTCTGCCTGTGGTCACATTTAGCCAGTGAGAGCAGTGATGGTGTATGACTGAAGGTGTGGAAACGGCCTCAAGTCACCATCTGTGTGTGGATGTCAGCTCTCCTTGTGTACAACGTCTGCAGCCTCTTTAGCCTTTCTTACAATATCTCTGAACACGATTGAAGGCCTAAGGGAAGGACACAGAGTAGATATGACATTTGTAAAAAAAATGTGCACAAAGATAAAGGGTGAAACATAAAGGGGAATGCAAATACTTAAATATGGCAATGCTTTAACTGTATGCATTCCATAAACCACTGTGGGGATGCCATGACATGATCCTGTTTTGTACAACAGCGATTAGAAAAAAAAACTGAGTAGCAAACAATGTTACAAAGTGTCGAGTACAACAATTCAATTCTTCCCTTCCTTTCCTCTCCCTCTGCAGCTCTCATCCCAATGCGCATATCTACTGTAAGCCAACATGGCCTGGGTTTGTGGAAGCATGCTGTTGAGGTGTCTATTGATTGCTTTACTTCTTGCATGAATGGTTGTGAACTTGTGCAGAGCCTATATCGACTTGCTGGAGTTCATGAGTTGTCAGGATTTTTCCGGAAATCACATCTTGTTTAAAGCGACAAATAATTAGAAAGCGAATACAGAGCTATGTTTAGACTGAGACTAAGATTAAGTACAACACAACATATAAACACACTAAAAGAACATAAATTAACAAAAGCAAACAGTAACGTATGGTAATCAAAATTATCTAGCAGTCATAAATATCATCATAGTCCAGGTAGACATTTAAGGTGCATATCAATAAATATATGCCAACAAATGTAATAATAAAAAATGTAATGCAAATAAATAATTCCCTATGCACAATCCCGTGTGTATTTAAATACATGTCCATGTGTTTAACATCCCAGATCATATATTCCAGACTCCTCATGGCTATCACTTTTTATTCAAGTTATTGCCATGGGAATAAATTAGTTTATTACTGGCTGGTTGTGATGTTGTAGTATCTATACTTCTGACCAGAAGGCAGTGGCTGGTATACACTGATAGTGGTTGAGATGTGTCCATGCAGACCATGTCTATCTTCTCAGCCAGCCCAGTCAGGTGACAGGTCCAGGTCAGGGTGCTGCTTCCCCATGATTTCCCCACACATCTTCCCAACAATCTTCGCTTATTTGTTCTTGTGAGTGATATTGGAATGTCCATGCAAACAACCAAGGATACTCTCAGTAAAAGATTTAGAGAAAAAATAAGAATTTTCTAATCAACGATAAAAAGGTAAATGCCTTGTGCTAATGCCAATGCTAATTCTACAGCAGTGCACATCATAGGTGTGAGTTTGAAACCTGAGGACAACAGGAGGCTTAAAAGGCACACAAAAAATATTTAATAAAGACATACACACAGCAATGACAATAAAAAGAACCAGACAATCATGTTCAATCAGGTGGTGCCATCGGGTGGCACGATGAGATATTCTAAACACATCATGAGGGTTAAATATAGCATTACCACATTGTTCCCAGGAATGATCTAATAAACTCAGCCATCACCTCAAACTCTTCTCCTCTGATCCTAGACAGAGTGGGTGGTGGAGCGGCACACCTAAACCCATCTAACCCTAACCTCTAAAATCAGCTCTTTCGTCTTGCATATGTCCACATTCAAATATGGGCCTCACACCATCTGAGAAAGTCCTTTAAAGCTTAGTTTAGGCTGCAGGCTGATTATGTTGTCCCTCATTGAATGAAGAATGGATGGACAGATACAGTAGAAAATAACAATATTAAGAATATGATTTGATGTGTGTTAACTGCATTTTCCAATTACATTATGAATACTCAATTATTTTATAAGACCTGGAAATGCAATGATTTAGGAGCATGTACTGTATATGTGCTTCCAAAATATACTTTTCATAATAGCTGGAATAACTGGAATATATCACACTTGGAACAGCCATTGTTAGATGACAATATGGACTAAATATCTGTATGTATAAACCACTCCTGCTTAAGATTTCATAACAGTGAAAGGATTACACAGAACTTGCAGTAAATATTTAATTTAGTTAGGTTGCAACTTTACATTAAGTTGTTTTTGGCCAAGCTAACCTCTATTATGCAAATTATACTTTGTAAAATAGAGATTAGTTTTGCCAAATGGTCTAAGTATAAAGTGATGGTGCTGTTTTAAGACAACAAACATGAGCATGTATTCCAGATACCACTGGAAGTGTTTGTAATACATCTACACCAGCTTCCAGACATTAATAGGCTTCACAAGGACTTGGCCCAAGTAAGCCAGCCCAGCTAGTGAAACCATAGAAAACATCACCAGATGTGCTGCAATACATTTTACAAGACGTGAAAAAGAGCAAACGGGTGCATTTTTAGTCTCGATGCGTCTAACCCCCTAAGTCTTCTTACAGCTTTCCTAAGAGGCCAGCTCAATCTAGAACTCTACCTTGTTAGGAGGTGTTAATTGGAGTTAGTCAGACTCTTCACTTTGTCAAAGAGTCTGACAACAGAATTAATTATAATTGAAGTATGTAAATCAATTCAATTGGGGATCCTTTTTTTTGGAAGGGGGGGGGGGGTGGGGGATAGGCAGCGTTTTCACTAATGAGGAAATATGGGTTGAGACAGCTCTCCATGTTAATGTTATGACTTTTCTCTTGCATATCTCCATTATCTCCATTTACAAATATGTATTAGCCTACTAATAAAAGTGATAATGTAAAAATAAAGGTGCTAAGCTGTTTGCTTACAGGTTGACTGAAATGGTTTATTGGTAGATGAAATACCCTGTTTTCAGATCTTCTATGCAGAGGTCAACCTATTTATTTAAAGGGACATGACACTCAAATGTGTTAATAGGATGTATACATATTTTTATTGAGGTGGTATATAGTTATGTTAAAATGTAACAGCTCAATGCTTTCCTGCAAAGATCTTGCATTTTCTCCATGGGCTGCTGCAGGAGAAGGCAGAAGAAGATTTAGAACCTAATTTTAAAAAGTGATTACCATTTCATTTTTGTCTCCAATGTCACATTAGATTTGAGCAGCCTTAGTACAACACTGAAAGCTAATTTTATGTGACACATTGACAGAATCTTATTGGCATCAAATATACAGTGTATTTATTCATAATGTGTTCATTTAGATTTTTGTACAGTAGCCCAGGCTACTGAACTTGGTAGACCTTCAGCTCACTATGTCATCTAAAATGTGTCAAATAAGGGTTTATTTCATACATTACACACATTATCAATTACTATGCGTGAGAAATTAAAGGCATCCCTCAGTGTCTGTCACAACCTCGCACCCAAAACGTGTGTTGGTGTTTATGTGACGTCTTGAGCTCGTTGGGATTCACTTAAAGTAGCTCTAGCTTTTGGCCTGGATATAAAATACATTAAATATAAAATAAAAAACAAAACTAGATGTGGTTATTTAAAATGTTTACAGTTTACGGTAAAGAACGTTTAGCTAAAATCAGGAAACAAAACATTTGAAATCGAATTTCCTGGAACGTCACGAAAGTAAACTTCCCATTATTCGAAATATAATGCATTTTCAATGTATTTTCTTCTCCAGAATAATAACAGTGACAAATCAAATTTTTAGTAATTTGTTTTTACAAATTATGTATCCTAATTTAAGTAGAAATCAGTCTAAATGAACGTAACTGAATACTAATAGACACGTTAATTTAGGCCTACTGTAAGCCTTAAATCGGACATTAGCCGGTACATCACCTTTTTGCGCAAGCTTTGACCAATGGCCTGCCTACACATTAATTTCGATTTTTCTTTCCCAATACATGGCCGTGTTTTGCCATTTATAGTATCTGCCACATTTATATGCATACTACAAGCCCATTTGCTTATACTGTCAAATCAATATGCAAGCTGAACAAAGCTCATGCCCTCATCGGGTGTGAATTGTGAGCATGTGTGAATAAATTGAATCCAGTGAAAGACAGTTTTGACAATGCTTTATGAAAAGCTGTTTATTACCCATTTTATAACACCTCCATGAAGACAATTTGTACAAGATACATCACATTCTAAAGTGCACAAATACTGTACATCGAAAGGACCTTTAAATATATATAAAAAAAAAAAATAATGTCACATATGTAAAAAGGATATTAAAGAGGGAAAAGGGACAGGCCCGAGCCAAGGGGTGGAGGAAGAAATAAAAAGATTTAAATAAAATACTATGCATATTTGGGAGGGGTAGACCTGGGAAAATAACAGTGTGCTGCTTGCTTGGGGAAACATTAAGCTTTGGCACCTTTAGAAAAAGAAAAAAGAAAAAAAAACTAGAAAAGGAAATAAAATGGCATTAAAATGGAATGGAGTGCATTCCAAAAAAAATAAAAATAATAATATTAAATCTCAATAAATAGTCTTAGGGGCTTGTGTAGAATGCATAATAACCCATGCCTTTTGGATTGTCCTTGTACTCCTCTGCAGTCAAGTCCTCACACTTGATGGTGGGGGAGTTCTCGGTGCTGGAGCCCCCACCGGGCGACATCCTCCGCCTCTTGCACACCATGGAGTACATGCCCGAGTCGCTAGAGTCCACCGATTTCAGCGAGTTGGACGTGGTCTCGATCCAGGCGGCGGCGGGGGCCGTCGGGGCCGGCGGCGGCGCGCCCTCCTCGGGCAGCTTGTCCTTGGGCGCCGGACCCAGCTGGTCCTCGGGGAACGCCGGCGGGCTGGGCCGCGGCGACCAGGGCAGGCCCGTGGTCACCTTGCGCTGGTACGTGCCGCGGCCGCCCCAGCCGGCGGCCATGCTGGCGAAGGCCGAGTCGGGGTAGTAGCCGAGGGCGTGCGACGTCTGCAGGGGGAGGGGCTTGATGCCGTAGGAGAGCAGGCCGCCGGCAGAGTAATCGTTGTCGTAGGAGAGGTCCAGCTTGTTGCCGCCGCCCTGCTGCATGGGAGCCACGAACCAGCGCTGAGCGGAGGCCGCCGCCGCCGCCGCCGCCCCCGCGTCCTCGCCCTGGGGCGACAGCAGGCTGGTGGTCTGCGGCACCGCCCGCTCGCTGGCGTAGAAGCGGTTCTGCGGCAGGTTGTTGACGAACTGGTCCTGGAAGAAGGGCTGCATGGCGTAGCGGGCGCCCGGGACTATCTGGTGGGAGCGGGGCGAGTCGGTCGGCGACGGGGTCAGGCGGTCGCTCTCGGGCGCCGTGTACATCCTGGCAGACGGGACACGGCGGAGGAGTTCACACACACACGTACAACCATTTCTATAGTACTACTACTGCTTGGAATATAGGCTGTCACTATTCAGAATAGTAATATATAGTACTTTACATACATCTTCTACTACTGCTTGGAATAGAGGATGTCACTATTCAGATTAGTAATGAAATATATAGTACTTTACATACATGTTCTACTACTGCTTGGAATAGAGGATGTCACTATTCAGAATAGTAATGAAATATATAGTACTTTACATACTTCTTCTACTACTGCTTGGAATATAGGCTGTCACTATTCAGAATAGTAATGAAATATATAGTACTTTACATACATCTTCTACTACTGCTTGGAATATAGGCTGTCACTATTCAGAATAGTAATGAAATACTGCTTGGAATATCAGTACATTTCCCAAACAGTAAGGAATATACACTTAAACACATATACTGTATACACACTATATAGTGTGCAAGCAGACCATTTGTAAAAGATTGTTTGCCTGCATGCAGAATATGTAAATATTCTAGAATCCGGAAGACTGACTGAACTGCAAGCGAAGAAAGTAAAAAAAAACACAAAAAAAGCCACCGAGGCAGACTGACACTGTTGGCAACACATTTGACACTTACGAGTCGTAATTGTCCCTGAAGCCTTTTGCGAAAGGGTTGTGATCTATCTTCAGCTGTGTGATCTGAAAATTAAAAACAGACTAAATGAATGTGGTGCCATATGTTGCACTGTACCACATCAGAGCAGAGGTGCAGACAATGAAGGTGTTTAACTATGCGTCGCCTTCAGATAACACTGGGCACGCCAACAAAACCTCTCAGAGCTAAATGCAATGTGCAAAACATGGATTACGTCTGTGTTCTGGTAGGCGGTGACAGCAATGAACTGGTTCTCTGGGAAGGTGAAGGTTTGAGTCTTGGCCTCGTTGCTCATGTCTTCCACTCCATCCTCTGTCACCTCCACTATGTGCAGCCGGGGCTGGTATTTGTGAAGCGACTGCAAGACTATCATCTGCAAAGAGCGGAAATTGGTTAATTTGTTACTAACACGCAAACCTTAAGCGAAGCCAGAAAGAAAGACTTATGCATTCTAAAAATATAGATGCTGCTAAATGTATTTTTCTTCTTTTTTTTGCTGACATCTAAAGTGTCAAGTGAGCCAGCTCACCTGTGTATTATTGTTGTTGGCACCTTTGTTGTTGGTCAGTTTCAACTTGCCAAAAGAAATCTCTTGCCTCATCCAGTGAGCCCCGGTATTTGGAGATTCAGGGTGAACATACATCTTGTTGCCTAGTTACACAATGAGACACAGACGCTACAATTTTGACAAAAGATAAAAACTTTTGCTCAATCTGTTACAATGATGGAATGTAAAGTGATGTAACATATATTAATTAAGGAAATTGTTCAATTTGGTTTGAATAACCAGTAGGCTTAAACAATTATTATAGCCTATAGCCATCTGTTTCAAAATTAAATTATAATCAAAAAGTTGTTGATAAATAGCCCATGCACTTTTCTAAAATAAATGTATTTATATATGTACATAATAGTCATTTAAAATAACCAGACGATTCTTTTTTTCTACTAAAATATTTCTTATAAAAGCTGAGAAATGAAATGTGAATTAAATGCATAAAATTATATTTTGACTATATTCAATCCATATAGATAAACATTAATAAAATAAATGCTTGACACTTGAGTGGTTTGAGTGGTGTAGCTAAATCATTGTGTAATTAACAACTCCAAACCAGCCAACATGTCAATTTGGCCTGTATGCAATAAAAAAACAATGTTTGACTAAATGCACTATAAACTATGCGGTGACGCCTCTTTTCCCAGGTCCACAATGCGTTTATAATAGAAGCACCAGATTTAAAATCACTCACCTTGCATATTATTGTCGGCTTTTCCACACGTCACCCACTTTCCTCCTTGAAATCGCCAGTGATTAGGATCGGCCAATATTACTTCTACAAAGACGTTGTAATGGGCGGTCAGGTTGAGCCCGGTGATGTTGAAACTGAGAAATGGGAACATTCGCCTGAAAATATAGGAAGATTAAGGATAAATAGCCGTTTTATGTCAATTTGACAAATTTGACATAAAACTATAAAATTACCTCAATTTGAGTGGTTACAGGTTATTCATTTCTATAAGGGGGTTTCTGTATAATTATATTATCATTGGGTTTAGTGCTTTAAGAAATAATGAATTAAGCATGCATTTTAAAACCAATGTGAAAGATTTGGAAATGCATTTATTTTAAATTTCTTATAATGAAATGCTACACGTAGGCCCCATGATAATGTAGGCTATAATTTAATGAAGAACATTATCACGCATAGGCCTACAATTACAAGTTATATTCTAAAATAAATTAATTTAAGTATAATTTAATATAATTTATAAATTATCAAACAGATGTTATCTAGATTACGCGCAACTCCTATTAATCAGAATGTGTTAAAATAATCCATAACGTCAACATTCTGTAAATAGCCTCTTGCAAACTCAAATTCCACTATTTTATATCCTATTTGTTTTACTGTCATTGAAAATGACCCCACCACATTACAAGGACAAGTGCGCTTACCTGCCCTGCTTGGTGATGATCATCTCGGTCTGGTGACGGTGAAACTTTAGCCACAGGGGCCGATTGCACAGATAAACTTGAGCGCGCGCCCCGGCTGCGGATCCCGGTAGGGACATGGAGCCAATCGTTGAACCTGTCCCGGGATAGGACGGATACAGACAGCCTGGACCCTGGCCGAACTGGTACCCTCCGCTGCCGAACTGGCTACGGCTCGTGCACACTGACGACGGGAAACCTGTGGGTGGCAGGACAGATCCGTAATGCAGCGAGGCCGAGTACCGGGAGCCATTGGACCCGGTGTAGACCGAGCCGGTCTGCCCCGCCGCGTATGGGAACAGGGAACACGGGTTCGCCATGTCGGAGCCCGTCTGAGAAGACGAGATAAAGTATCTATCGGACCCGAGTTCGTCTATGTTGTACCGCCGGGCGCCCGTAGCCAGGTCATCCTCACAGAGCACCGGGGAGCCTTTTCGTCCGATTGGGGCGGTTTTAGTCCCGGTAAAAGTGTCACCCTCTCCCTCGCCCATCATGCCACTCAAATACTTCTTAGACGCAGTGCCAGAATCGGATTCCGTTCGGTCCACTTCTTGTTGATAGTCAATCTGTGCCGTGCCCGGACTGTTGTTGGCGCTGTCAGAAGAAGAGAGGTTGTAGAAGGTTTTGGGGAGGTTGATGGTCGTGCTGGGAAGGATGTTCTCTAACTGCATTGTTTTGACTGGGAAAAGCAATAGTTTCAAGCCCCCAAAAGTCAAAACTCAACAACCAAAAGGGGCGACCCCCAAAACAACGCCTTCGGTTCTCTCTTCTCAGAAAGGGTCCCACCCCTTGTCTTGATGAAAGGAGGCTGGCTTCGTCGTCTTCCCTCGCCTACAGATTTTCAGATGAGATTATGATCTACACATGGATTGTTCAGGGGCTCTTATAAGATCCACCTCATGGCCAGCATCATGGGAGGAGCTTTGGGGATTCATGGAATAGGGCAGGCTCTCCTAAAATCCTTTGCATAGCCAACCATAGGCTTACTTTTTCAATTAAATTAGGTTACACAGCGATCAACCGAAGCATGCGTTTTGTGATGCTGTCCAAAATACACACGTACAAATTAAATTCCCAAATTGACTTAATGAAGCGCCGCCATCGCCAAAGCGTATTGCCATACGTCCCAACTGGTCGTTTATTAGGTAAATAATGAAATTATAATTGATTAAACTTGCTATTGTGACGCGCAATGTTGCTGATTGTGTGCTTAAATGTAGGCCTATATTATGTACAAAAAACAAACAAACCAAAAGTGAACATAGTCGCCCATGCTGATTTTAGGCCTACAATAAACTTTCCGTCTTAAAATTAACATCTCCGATTTATGTATAATAGCTTACCTACTATGTAATCATACCCTTAATGTATAGCAACAACATACAGTCGCTCACCCTGGTAGTTATTTGATCTTGGACAAATTAAAAGTAAACGAACTTCTGTACAAACGATTCCCAACACTGAAATCACACAGCACGTGTGTGCAACAGTGTCAACCTCTAATAGCTAATTGGAGGTTTTCTCTTTCACTCTCCTGTTAGGGACCGACACTAATAATTTGCCTGTTTAATATATATTTTAAAGTGTCAATTAGTGTTCTCAGTTTTAAACAACAAAGTTATATTTTACTACAGTCCCCTTTCCCTATACACCCAGTCAACAAATTAATTAATAATAGTATGTTTACCTAGCAGGGAGAGAAACTTTGTATATAGGCTATAGGCTATGTTTAAAATATGCTCAACGTTTTTATTACCGGATCAGCACATTGACAGTATTTATGGTTGTGTTCAATGTGCCTGGAAACGATTTAGTTATGTATTTATGAATTTTTCGTTTGCTTAATGTATAAATTGGTATATTGTATATATTGGCCACTGTATTTCGATAAACTTCCTTTATCGACGGTAAGATTAAGATTATTTCAAATCCTAATATAAATAATTATATGTCTCGGTGCAGATTCTTCATATAGTCTATAATTATTTTTTCGAAGCAACCGGTGATGAAAAATTGAGACAGTGTGAGAGTGTCGCACGGAATACTAAGAGCTGGACTACTGTGCCCGGTCAAAATACATTAGGCCTAACATAAAACACAAAATACATTTAAAGCATTCGGTTTGCCTTTTTTAAAATAAATGAATAACACACACACACACATGCGCGCGCGCACACGCACACACACACACACACACACACACACACACACACACACACACACAGCGGCCACTCTCTCACTCACTCCCTCTCTTGCTCTCTCTGTCTCTCTCTCTCTCTCTCTCTCTCTC
>JAODUG010000003.1:538723-549883 GCA_027564795.1 Aphredoderus sayanus | reverse complement strand
ACACACACACACACACACACGCACACACACACACACACACGCACGCACGCACACGCATGCACAAACACACACACACGCTCACGCACGCGTCCACACACACACGTGCAAACACACACACACATACACACACACACACACAGACACGTAAGCACACAAACCACAAAAGCCACTTCCAACTGGACTGGGACCCTCAAAGCTGTGGGGTGCCCCCTGCTGTGATTCTGTCACTTGTTTTCTGTGCCCCTCATTTCTACACCACCACCCCCCCCCCGCCACCACCGTCCTCCCTCCGGCTGCACCAAACAAACCCCAATCTTCCCATCGCCTCATCTTTTCCACCTGCTTCTTCCACTGCTAAGCGAGCACTGCCGTGTTGATGAGTCACTCAGGGCGAGTGTTACGATCTCTGAGATAGTGACTCTTCTGCCCACTGAGCTTAAGAGTGATCTCTGCTAGCCGTGCTTAAGGGGCTTTACGGGATTGCCAAAGTGTGCCTCGTTATTTTTTTATTATTATTTGGAGATAAATACAATATCTTAGAAAGAAAATCAGAATTCATCATAACATGAAAGAGTATATTAATAAATATAATACTGGGTCAAATGAATGGCAAACCACCCAAATCCATGATGAATAAGACGGCAGCAATTTCAGCTGTATGTGTTTTTATGAACAGTCAATTATTGCATCAAAGGGCCACTTAAGATAAGGTATTTTGTATTGATTGGTTGTTGTGATATGCAATGGTTGTGTGTGTGGCTACCCCTGGCCCTGTGCTCAGCAGGCTTGGCCAACCCATTGGGAATGTCTCGCACTTCAGCTGATAGCTCTTATTTGAAATGTACCCTCTCAAGACATACAGAATCATCCTAGGATGTGCAAATCATTTTTTTTTTTTTTTACCAAGAAACTTGATTGAGCCACAGTATAAGCTAGTGTTTTTGGGGGGCACACATACTGTATATACTAAATAGGGATTTAACATTAACAAACAACATTCCGAAACATATTGTCAGTGTGAATGTCATTTGTAGCTTTTGATTACATATGGAATACACAGTATATTGTATAAATGTGATTCAACCTATCACCCAAATCTTAGTTTAATAAGAGCGTATGGGCGTATACGAAAGGTACAGGTGAGGTATGATAGGAGGAGGAGCATCACCATTGAGTCAAACATCGCTATTGTGTTTCGTTATTAGGCTGTTAAATGTAAATTATCCTGTTTAAAGGTGAGGTAAGCAAGGTGAAAGATTGAGTGTTGACCTTTTAATCTTATAGGAAAAATGTATATGGATATACGTACCACTTCATGTTGCCACAGAAACTCTTTATGTTTTCTACAGAGGGAGGGTGCAACAAGAACTATGGATACCACCCATTCCTCTAGATACACGCCAAACCCTGGCGACGGCTAAAGATGCACTGGTGTGGCGCGTGAGCTCTGTAATTAAAACAACCGGGCCGAGGTGTTTTAACATGGCCCGCTCTGCTTCTCCAGGCCGGCGCGCGCTTTACTTCCTGCTCCCGCTTATCTCTTTAGACCCCCTTGAGTATGGCGTTTTACATTTCTGTTTGTAAAACTGTCAACACTTCCACTGGCTGCACTAACGTGTGACTTAGCGCCGACAGAGAGGAGGGATAGCGAGTGAGACAGAGGCAACTGCATGAGATCTTGCACATTCTCAAAGTGGAATATTTTTTCACTACCCCCCCCCTCCATCCTCCACCATCACCAACACGACCCCCACCCACCAAACCACCCGAAACGAGGCCCTGATGTTTGCGCTGTGGTTTTCTTCTTTTTTTCTCCATCCTCACAAAGGGCTTTGTGTTTTCTTTTTGTTTGCTTTTGTTATGCTCATATTAAACAACAACGCGGTGAGAATGTTTTGTTGTTTTCGTATTAAAAATGTGATATGTGAAAAACATTGTATTACTCGTATAAACGTGAGTGTGTCACTGTGTGTGTGTGAAATATTACATTCAAGGCAATAGTGCGAAAGGTTTCATTCATCAAGGACCAAAACGATTATGGAGGGAATCAGAAAAAGTGGGAGGGAGTCAGAAAGAGAAAAGAAACGTCGTGGCATTCAACTCCACAGAACTCAACAACAGCATTGAAAATTAATTGGATTAATGTGTGTGGCTGAAATGTATATGAAATTTACACCTGCCATGCTGTTCTCAAATCAGACATCACCCGCCATTGCTAATAAGTACCTGGGGGTAGTGGTGGCATCTTAGGACTGGAAAACAAATGATGACAGCAGAATCCCACACTGTGTCTTCTATTGCACCGTGAGTTTAGACATTGTATGTACACACACAAAACACATGCGCCACACATCCTGCATAACATATGGTGCATTTCATTTTTAAATGACAAGATCGATCATTGGAATTGGAATTTGTGGGAAGTGCCACCTACACCTCTCAAGATTAACTATGACTGTTAACACAATTATTTTCCCCCCCAATAATCCTTAAACAACACATACTGTACATTGTTGCTTCTATATATTTCAGAGACAGTTGTAAATTATTATGATTTTATTAGTTTGTTATTATTATTTTTTAATGGATAAGAAACTGTATGGGAGCAAACACATGTAGACAACACAATTGCAGAGAATCGTGCTCACACTGAAAACACCTCCCTCAGGGTGAAAACAGGTAAAGTCACATTTTATACATTCACATTCACATAAACGCATAACTCAGCCTCCACATTGAGATATATATATTTTTTTACCTTGTTTGGCTTTAATTTACACCTCTGTTTTGCCACTGTGAGGGGGGAATTTGGCTCCTCTCCCATCGGAGTAAGTACTATTGGCGGGAGAACATTAGCTCATTATAAAGGCCACTGTAATAATCTGTGTACCGGAGGGCTCAGTTTTGGTCTAAAGCATTGGAGGCTCCCTTGTCAATAGCATGACAGTCACTTCATTATAGCTTCACAAGTCTGCTATTTATTAACTATTGGCCACTCTATCATGATAGAGTGAAGGGTTAGATGTGACGATACCTAATTCAAAGAATCACCAGTGTGTCAAAATGTAATTTTGTATTGCTGTGAAAAAAACATGGGCTAGAGATGTAATTGTTTGATTTGATAATACCAATAGTAGCCTATGCACTTACTCACAAAAATATATTGCATGGTAATAACCTTATAAGGCATACACGGGATGAAACAGAATTATCTTATCTTGAAAGAAAGAAAGAAAGAAAGAAAGAAAGAAAGAAAGAAGTGAGATTGTGGCTTTACAATAAGAGGAACCACAATTGTACTAAAATACAGATCCACATATTCAAAAAACTAAAAAGAAGGCTACATGATCTTTAAATAATAAACTGACCTGACCAATAAACCAACCAACTGTAAAATGCATCTGAAATCATGAAAGGTGTAGTATATAAGCTCATTTACGTCCATCTATATGCTGCTTGCTTGTTTAGGTACGGTAGCCCCTACCGTACCTTTACCTTGAAAGGATAAACTGACCACAAAGAAGAAACGCATTTTTACTAGAAAACAAATTGGCTCTTGAAATCAATTCAATCATGCCTCTATTTGTCCATTTAGAAATATAGTAACTGAAATATTCTCCAATCATTGAGCTTCTCAGAAAAGCAAAATTTTTCAGAGCGGTAACACCTCTGAAGGCCAGAAAGTGTGAACTCACAGACGAGCACGCACGAATGTAGAGGCTAGGAGCCAATTATAGTTACACCAAATGTTGAATATGACTTTCAAAAAACACGTTTAAGTGAAGCTGTGAGATATTCACTCACACCAGTAAATGCACGGCTAACCACAAGGAAATTAACAAAAGCAACTGAAACTCAAGAAAGGAAAGGCAGGAGAATGAATGTAAAACATACAAAATTACTTACAAATTTGATACATTAATTGAATCGCATTTTACATTATTTTGTCAAATGACGGCTTGCGTGAAAGCGTTTTGGTTTAGCATACACATTTACATTTGTCACCTTGCACGCTTGGTAAATTAAACAATACCGAAAAGTTGAAACTGAAACCTACAGCGGAGGCAAAATCCCCCAAAACACACCCCCAACATCCACCCACCAGCATCCACACACACACACACACACACACACACACACACACACAATGAGCAGGAAGAGAGAGACGGCACAAGACCCCGTCAAACCCCTTTCACATGTAATGATTATTCCCCTTCATTAAAACTGCTTGTAACCCTGTTAGGCTGGAATAGACTCGCTACGGGTAATCGTGAAAACACTTTTAATCAACGCACGACAACAGCAGAGACCTTGCTAGAATGCATTCACTCCAAATAAAAGCGGTCTCTTTATAAACAGGCGCAGCAAAACAGCTAAGACCCTGATAGAACTCCTCACACTCCTCATGGCGAAACCTTACTGTGAACATCTCCTGACAGCTCCTTAGCCCTTGTTAGGGAGAATCACTTCCTAATGATTTAACCCGGGTTGGAAACAACACGCTCAAAGTAACATGATACACATAGACTCTATGTCATAGAGCATACAATACATTCAGATGCTTGAAGAAGTTTTTAGCAACATACTGTCACTGCCCTACAGTATGTTGTGTAAACATTAGATAAGATATACACTGCTGAACACTATTTGTATAGAATACTTTGAGCCTGTTATTATATATAGACAATATGCACTTGTCTAACCATGGCATCCACTATAAAATCCAATACATCTAATATTTTTTGGTTCACATTATAATACATATATTATTTATTTGGCATAATTTATACTGTACCTAAGTAAATACATCATGAATTCATAAAAACATTATGATTACATGTTTACAGCTATGCGAGCTGTGAGGATTTCACACGCACACACACACACACACACACACACACACACACACACACACACACACGCACACACACACACACAGAGTCCATGGGCAGTTGACACATGGTTTGTCAGCTGTCTTGAATATACTGTACATTAATAAAACTGAAATGTTCTTATAAGCAGAATAACTTACTCTGTGGTAACCATAAACATTTGCGTTAAATAAATCACAAACGTACACACATTACTGCATATTTTGTGCTGTAATTCTATCCTTTAGATTTCCCTATACATTTTCATTATTCTTTCCTTATCAACCCTTACAAATTCCTGTATATTAACTTGTGAAATGGAAAACATATTAAATAAATTGAGCAAAACTCAGAAAAAGCTGTGCCATGACTGAGAGGTGTGTATTTATTCGATGATGCAGCAGCAGCTGTATTTTTGTGGAGTGGTGTTGAACTTTGGCCATTGATCTGAACTGTGACCAAGCTGTCAATCATGCTGTCATGCCAACAGTGGGCGGGGTTTGAGTCACGGTTGAGATGGTTTTGACAGGTATTCACTGCCAAAGAGCAAGCAAAGTGTTAAACACCAACACATACGTGCACACGCCCACACGCACGCACGCACACACACACACACGCACACCCACACACACACACACAGATATTGTATGCTGCAAAAAACTATAAAAATGTAGATTTACTACTAATACTGTATGTAGTTGTTGTTGACAAACTGCCATGCGCAAGTTAATATTTGAGGAATATTTGGTCAACCATCCGGCCTCCAAATATAATGCCTTCATGGTAAAGGGCTAAAGGTCAAACGACACTTTATTTACAGTACCAATAAGGTCACAGTATCACCATGAACTCTCTTTCTCTCTCTCTCTCCACCTCAGCCCTCTATATGCATGCTGCAGGAGTAAACCCATCCCATCTGGAACAAGCTGATTCCCCAGGTGCAGTCAGTCTTCCAGCCCGGGTGTGAGCAATATGCAGGGCTATAAGGTGCCACTCTATAATAAGGCTCGGACTGCTGCACATCAGCTGTGTGTGCTGAGATGTGCTGGCAAGGGCCACATCTTCACACAGCACGCCCCGTCGCCTGTGGCTACGGAGCCTTGACCACCTCTTCATTCGTCAGGTGTCTCCAGACAGGGTGTGTGCAGGCCTTTACAGCCAGCATATAGACACTGGCAGTGCACACACTCCCATAGCGATGTCTAAACTGTCTCCCAAATGGGATTACCATGCCACTGGTTGGCATTAGGACATTCATAAAAGGATGCTGTGTGCCTGCTCTGTTAACAATTCTAGTTATGGTCATCGATTTGTTTTGTCTATGCTGTGCAGGCCCTCATGCCCTTAACAGCAACTTAAACACCTCTGACTATATATATATATATATATATATATATATATAATGTTGAAAACATGATCCAAATTACTTACATCTTGCATCAGCCTGTAAAAAGTGTAACATTTGGACATTGGCTTTTAGTGATGGCTTCAGCGGGTGAGTGTGACATGACAGATGCACGATGACTATACCCAAACCACGCTGTCTCCAGTTTGCACACTCTCTAGGGCAACTGTGTTCCGTGTATTGCCTCAAAGCCAAGGCCATAGATTGTGTGTGTTGTGGTGGTGAATGCTAATTTCATACAGGTATTTTGTACTTGTGTGAAGCGTCCTCAGGTATATTCAAAATACATATATAATACAAACACAACAGAATGTTTGGGGAACATTTAATATATACATTTCCACAGACAGCTACTTAGTATGCAAAGGATTCCTCTACTTTAACACTTTGCTAAACACAGACCTACTTCATCAGATGTCTATAGCCATACCATGTATATTTGGAGACACTTGGACTACACATACTACTAATAATATTATAAACAATTATGGATATTATTATAATCATTATTGTTGTTGTTATTATATACAAAACATTAGAATATAGGGTAAAGATACAGTACTTCGACATGGTAGAAATTTAATTTAATGTAAATCACATTATAAAAGAGTAATATAATATTGAAAATATATTTTAATAAATTAATACATTCACATCCATATACAATATACAATCATTTAGAAACAAGGTGCTGAGCTTATGCTTACTTTTCAAATGAAGAGAGCTTGTGCTTACATTGATTCAAAGTCTGAAAGTGCCCCCTAGTGGGCCTTTCCGGGCTCTGTTCTCAACTGAGTCCGGTGGGCTGATGACCCTCTAATAAGGTCTTGGCCATTCACTGTGCTAATTGGGGGTTATTTCCAACAGGGGATCACAGGATAACACTCAGTGTCAAACACAGTTGGAGAGCATTAGCTGTTTCCTCCACTTTAACAGGCTGCTAAGAGACTGTGAGCAGAAACTGACCTCGGTACATTGCACTGATATTGTAAAGTGGTGTTTTAATGGCAACTGTAACAACACAAAGCAAACCCAACTATTCAAGAGTCTCTTTCTTAGATAAATATAGGCTGATGGTGTTAATATGGAAAACGAAATGGGGGTCAGAGATTGTGTAATGCTTTTGGGCATTTTGAGATTATTATATATCATTATACATGCGTACATTTAATGTAGACCTATTGTTCTTTTCAGTCCGTTTACATTCTAATTAGAGTATTGGCTAATCCCTCTCTGTTAGCATTTTAGCTCTCATAATTACATTTTAGACATTTTTAATAATATTCATATTCGGGGAATAAACGTGTTGGCCTACATCCATGTAGCATACAATGTCTGTTAGGCCTACCAAAGCCATCTCGGTTCCTCCACTAGTGGACCACTACCATTACCTGACACGTTATCTCCCCCCCCCCCACCCCCCATCCATACTGCTCAGCCCTTTCATCCCAGGACATCCCTCTAGCTGCTGCTGTGGGGAAATAATTACCGGCAAGGCAGAACAACAATATCCAGAAAACATCTGCCATCGCCGGCTGGGGACAATAACATGCCTGACTGTGTTTGTCTCTGCTGGCTTCAACAGATAATACCCGCCTACCCGGCAGCACTGTGGTGCCCAGGCCGACAGGCTGCAACAGCGACTGGTGCCCTGCTCAAACCGGCATCGAACCATGCGTCGGACCGCCTGTCTGTCCACCTGGCCCGTCTATCTGGCTCTGTCAGCGCAGTCGAAAGGCCTGTCTGTTAGCGCCCTTGTTTGGGTGGACTACCTTCTGCTCGGATGATATATGGCACACCGCGAGACAGACAACATGCCTCCTCCATAGCGTAGAAGGGAAGACCTCACTAATGAAAACAGATCACTTATTTATTTAACAATGACACAGGATACGAACTGCAGAGAAAAACATTCGTATTGGTTGTTGTTGGCTCATCTCGTGTGTACATAGAGGTTATATGCACTTAAACAGAACAGGTAAACAAGCAATTGTAGTAATTCGATTTTTTATTTATAATTGATTTATAATTTCACATTTGCAGTAAAAATAACTAGTCACGTGCTGTATAGCTGTATATCTGTCAGATCCTCTTCAATCCCCTGCACTCCTATGGGCCACATATGACGGTTCTTTATGAACGTATGTTGCCACCTTGTGGATAGTTTAGAAGCTGATCATTACAATATTGTTATGTATAATCAATCCTGTTGGGAATGAAATGGTGTGGTGTCAGTCCTTAATTACATTTATATAAAATATGTATATGCTCTTTAGAGGCTTATATATAACTCATATCTATATATTTGAGTTATATATAAGCCTAACTAGGCTATTTTGATTATTATTATTAAATTGTTAAACTAGCATATAATGTAGAAACATTTATCTATAAAGCTAGGCCTATCTGGTCTAAGATATTATAATGGTACAATTGGGATATCCTACATTACAGGTCACTTATACTGTAGGAATAGCCTATTCTTTTTTGTGGCATAGCCTACTGTAGGCTATATTATATAGAACAGGCTAAGATAGCAGACTGTGCACTTGTATGTTTAGTTAGATCGATGTCTTCGTGTCACTACATGCTGCCTCTACTGTAGGGCTGAGAGAAACGACATTTCTTTCAGTTGCATTTAACAAATTGATACTTGCAGCCGACCTATAGGCTACTCAAAACCATTTAAAATTAATTTAAGGATCATTAGTTGTTTACGACTACACAGGCTATTTACAACAATCACCATCACCCTTTTTTAATTACAATACCGAATTTACTTATCTTGTAGCCTACTACCTATATTATAGGACCTTATAGGCCCTATAAGGTCTGCGGCCCCTCCCATCGCGCTGACGCTCCACGGAAACCGGAGGTTTCTGACAAGAGCACGGCGGAACAGTCAGGTGGGCGGGTGAGGATTTGTGACAGCTCGCCGTAACACGCCCGCAGTCACAGAAACAGTTTGTGTGGCTGAGCTTCACCGTGCGGTCTACGGTCACTGCCTGTTTACCGGTGTTGTTGCAGACCATCTACCAGTTTGAACGGAATAACTCACCCACTTGTCTGCTGGTTAATCTATGAGCCGCTTGCCTGTGACGGTTGTGGCTTTCCGCGGCAGTGCAACAACAGTAAAGCAAGTTATACTTCTGCATCTTCCTCTCTTGATATGCTTCTGACATAACGAGGAACGAACAAGTGACAGAGGTATTTCGGCATTCTCTAGTGAATTATTTGCAATAGAAAAGGGCTGGTGTGCGTGCACTATGTTGAAGTGAACCGATGTGGCGTCGTAAATAATGGGTTTCTCTGGACTGGTGTAACGTGCGCGGGTAACTCCGTCCCATTCGACAGCCGCTCGTCATAATCTGCCTGTTCTTTTATTTGACGAAATGGATTATCGATAGGACTACTCGGTATTGTAGGAGGCTTGACACTTTTTTTTAAATCCTTAGGCAAATTCATGTTTAAAATCACTCAAATAAAAATTAGTGATTGGATGTCAACTAAAGGAACCAACTTTTTAATAGCCTATGTTTTAGCCTATAGGCTAACAATGGTTTGGTAGGCCATTTAAAACTGATATACAGTATGAAATAGTAGGCTACATATTTGGCTACAATAGAACACATTGTATCTCATCTCAGTGAAACAACTGCCTACTAAGTGAATAAACATGTGACATCACATGTAGCCTATCTGAGACAAAAACATTGTCAAACTCTTCTGACAACCTGTTACCTAGTTCTGATGTCGCCAAGTAAAACTTTTGTATCTGGCTAGGTTTTACAAAGAATAGGCTACATTACAAAGATCAGAGTTTAAGTGTGTTTAATAAACTGCCCATTAATTGACAACACCATTGTTAAAAAAGCACTGAGACGTTTTTAAATTGTTATTTCCATCAAGTGACATTTATTTTATTAGGTTTGCCTCTAACTCTTTGTCAAGGGACAGAACACACTTCAGACTCCTGTTTGCTATTGACACTGATGCAATAAAACTTTTCTCTCCGGGAAAAGCAAAACAAGCCAGCCCCAGTGACTCGTGAGGCGTATTTTTCTTTGTAAGGAAATTAATCAAAAGCAACATTGCCTCAGAACTTCCCGAAAAGTGATGCGAAGCATGCATCTTGGCTAATATGGTTTCTTACAACTGTAAGCTTGTTTACAACATAGGGGTTAATTAACTTTATTCTAAAGTAAAGATTTGCGTTTAGCCTTTGGCTTTAATATAAACCCTGTATTTGATATTACTGAGGCTTATTTAATAAGACATTCAAGTAAATAAGTAATCATTTAAATAGAATAGAATGTTATTTTTATTATACTTATCAATGCACTAATATTCAGATACAGTCTTAATTCAGCATTTCTTGATACAGTCTCTCACTGGCGACTGCATAAATGAGGGCACGATAATGAGAATTATATTTATTGCAGAGATTTTGTCTGCACCTAGAAATATAATGCATAGGCTACATGGGTCTGCAATGTTGTATCCACAGCATGTCTTCCCCTGCCCTTAGCACTCCTTCCTCTCTCCCCTTCCTCTCTCCTCTTCCCCTCTCCGAAACTGTTAATGCCGTGGAAGATGGAGGTTCAGAGTGGCTCTCAGCAGCCGGAGTCCCTCCCCCTGGGCTCTGCCCGGTCGGGGGCCAATCAGCCGGGCCAGACTGAGGATGGGCAGGCGGATGCCAGCACCAGGGTAGCATCTTCAGAGAGTAACCACAGCAAGGACACCCAGCCAGCGGGCCAGAGGGATGACAAAAAAGTAAGATTTTGATGATGCCCACATTTTCAAAGTGGTGTGTGTGTGTGTGTGTGTGTGTGTGTGTGTGTGTGTGTGTGTGTTTGTGTTAAATGATGGCATCCTGTGTTTCCA
>JAODUG010000003.1:525924-538623 GCA_027564795.1 Aphredoderus sayanus | reverse complement strand
AAGATTTTGAGGGAGTCAGAATTGGATAGGGCCTTCTATAGATATTGCCTCCCAAACTTTTATATATACTTTCAGTGTCATTGCTTTTATGCCAAATCTCATCTTGAGATAAAAAACCTGAGATATCAAATAGTCACAGCTTCATCCTCAGGAGCTATTTTTCAGTTGGCGCAAGGCAGTGTGTGCAATTTAAAGTTAAGATTGAGGTATTCTGTTATGCCCACATATCCCTAGGAAGGGGATGCAGGGACTGGGCACTCTCTCAGATACACCCAGAATCAGAAACATTACAGAGATCACAGAGAAAATTTGGTAATTCTGTGGAGCTACTAATGGCAGTCTTGACGAGGATATTTTTTGTTTATTCGATCAAGGTCGATGAGGCAATTACGTGGTTTCAGAGCACTGAAAAAATATTCCCCCTTCCAATGTTGAATATACAACAAATCACCTGTGCTGTTTAGGGCAGGGACATTCTAAAATGGGTGATATTGGGTGGGTGACACTGTAGGGCAGAGTGTTTATGAGGGGCAGGACAGGTTAATGGTTAATTACTCAACCAAGGCATGTAGCCATCAAACCCACCGCAAAACCCATGTCTTTTTAAAGGAGTTCATACTTGTCTAAGTGATTCATGAGACACTCCTTAATCACTGTATGTTGTATCACTCCAAGAACTAGCCTTGCATTCATACTTGAATGCAAGGCTACCTGCAGAGGGAGTGGTAGAGAACAGCGCGAGAAGGACGGGTAGAGAGGAATGCAAGCCACTCGGCCACCAACTTCCTCTTTTCCTAAAGCGCTTCCTGACTTAACGCTGTGTGGGCAGCCCAGATTGGCATGCGTGCCGCGACTCCTGGACTGACCCACCCACCTGCCAGCCCCGCTTTCCTATTAAAATTCCTGTGCCATATTTCTAGTGAAGGGGGCGGAAGGGGGCGGGGGTAGGGGGTCACTGTGGCTGGCTGGCCCCTCTTTCCCCCCGCCTCCTCAGTGAAGAGGACGCCCGCTGGGTTCATTATTACAGCACCGCTAATAACGGAGGCAGGAAGAGAAGCGGTGGAGACGGAGGGCGTGGCACACAGACGGAGCTACCCCACAGTTCACTTAGCATCCCAGATATTCAAAGGCATGAAGCTTTTAAATAAGACTCCACAGAAACTGTTGACTTGCGAATTCCTCTATTCCCCGGTCCAAGTGGAGCTCCCATGCGACAAAACGGCATCGGAAGATTTCCCGAGTGCGGGGCCTCGATATTGGGCCAGAAGGGTATTTTCCTACCAAGCCTATGAAATATTCCAAAAGTTAGCCCTAAAAATAAAGAAATAAAAGAATCCATATGTGCTCTTTGCCTGCTCCTGCATTAATCAGCCCTTCGCCAGAAGAACCGTTAAGTACGCTGGGATTATCATGTATCTATCCTGCACGCCCAAATATTAGGTGGGGGAAAATTTCCATATAGATTCTTGCTTTTTTGTGAGCAGTAATAGAATTCTTTATAGCTGCCTGAAGCACATCCATTTCAAATGAGGCTCTCCTAGTAAGCGATGTGGGGTATCGTGCAGGGTATTACTAAAGTCCTCTGATGATGCCTTACCCCGGTGCCAAAAATGTATTTTTTTGCTATGCCCGACTGCCCTCACTGTTTGGGTATCTGCATACACTACCTGTACCTACAGAGCTGCCTGTGTCTCAGGTGTCCTGTGTCTTCAACGCAAACGCAGCCTGTGGTTTAATGCAAATTCCCAATCATAAACAGCCAAGCGTGACTCCATAAATATGTATTCTGATCTCAGATGCAGTACTTTGATGAGGCTAGAGAGGGGACTGTCTTGCAACTTGAGAGAGACCAAGAAAGGAATTTGAGCTGAGTTTATGTAAAAAAAAAATATATATATATTTATTTTTTTAAACCCAGTGAAGTTTAGAGAAATTTCATGTAGCGTGACCATGTTATTAGCATCTAGTAGTAGTTACTATGAGGGAGACCACAACGCCTGTTAAAAAGAAACCGCACAATTATTTTGATGTGGTGGAGTTGCATGCAAATGTGCGTTGATCTTCTGTGTTTTGGTTTGTGGAATATAGAAGAAAGATGCATTTCTCCGTCTCGAGATTCAAACATGTTTTACTCCCCTATAGCCAGGCTGAGAAAGGCAGACTGCTTAGTTTAGCATAATGGAGCTTCCTGTCAGATCCTATCAGCCTCTGATGTTTACAGTCAATCATCGATGGAATGACAACAAGCAACGGGAATGCTGCTGTAAGGATTTTCGTTTTCACGACGAGGAAACTGCTGGAATTTCAAGTCAAAACCCTTCCACTAGACGGTAGCTTTTGATAATATCAGTATCCATTAACTTCAAAGTGAAATAGAGAGAAAAAAAGAATGTGACTGAAGGAAGCGATGTGAATTTCAGAATCACAGAAATAACAAGAAGTTTGTTTCACTAAAACTAATCATGAAGTGAAGATGCTGTTGTTGTTTTGCCTTTTCTGCGTGTCCACTCTAATCTAGGCCACAATTGGATTGCTCATCCCTGCGCATAGAGAGCAAATCCACCCCAACGATCGGGGAATGTTATGCCACTGTTTACAGCGGTGCCCGATCGATATCCACGGGAAGTGGTCAAATAAACAAACCGTAAAAGCCAGGGCTTCTGCTAGCCTTGGAGATTCGGGCCGTAACAATGATTAATTTTAACAGCCTGCGCTAATTGTCTTCAAAACTTTAGTTAACAGCCAATATGATCCTGCCCAGCTGTAATGAAAAATAATGAGTGATAGAAATACCTCTTTATTTTCTGAGGAAACATTTTGTGTTAAGACTGCTGTAGGGTTAGGGGGGAGGGGGGGGCGCAGGGGGTTTTAGTCTAGGAATAAATACATAGACTGGAATAAGCCTGTCTGCCTATCAGAAAGGAAGGAAGGAAGGAGTATAGACGGCTGTGGGGTGTCCTATTAAACCCAAACCTTTTATCACACGAGAGGTGATATGTTGCTTGTGTACTGTTGCCCCCATTCCTATGTTCCAGACGTGCTCGCGGGCAGCTTGTCACACCCCAGCCTCACATGGGGCTACCCAATGAATCCCCAGTGGTGTGTTATTTTCTCTTTAAAAGAAGTACTGTATAGAAGAAAGACGCGCATAGATATCACACATCCCTCCCTCGTCCATAAAGTCTTTCATTTCTTTCCGTGCAAGTCTAGAAGTGTATCACAGTAGTACTGCTGTCTGAGGAAGGTCAGCCCTGGAGCAGTGTGTCTGATCCACAGTACATCTCTCTGCAAGTGGCAGAACTTAAACATCCCCTTTTTATCTAGAGAGAGAGAGAGAGAGAGAGGGGGTGAGAGAGGGGGTGAGAGAGAGAGGGAGAGATGCTTAGCTGTTCAGTCAGTAGTGTGCGTGTTTGTGAGTAGTACAGCGCGTTGCATGTGTGTGCGCTCTGGCGAGAGACCTTGACACGACACGGCTAACTCTGCTGTCAACAGTAGGCCGTATAGGCTACTGTACTTATCTTCCCACTTATTTGTGCTTTGCACTCTAGATTCTATCTAGACTTATAAACACAACTAAAATATGTTGTTGCCGCTCAATTCTCTCTTAATCCATTATCTTTAAGAAGGAATACACTGCATCGTTCTGGACTTTAGATAGTTGTGTTGGGATTTGTATTACAGTACATACCCCCTTCACCAGGTGCTAAACAACCCTGACCTTTACCGTAATCACCTTAGCCTACATGCTATCAGACCCCACACAAGCATATTGCTAGCCTTTTCTTTGCTCGGAGCAGCGCGTGGGGAGAGCCCACAGATGAAATGGGGCCATTGAATGGAATATATCTGTTACACTAGACTCCCAACAGCTAGTTGCGGTCACCTGACGAGAACTTAAATGCTATCCCTCCGCCATCTCACTTGGCTTACAGCAGGCAACTCCATTACTCGGGGAGGCCGTTGTTGCGCCTGCAAGAGAGAGAGAGAGAGAGAGAGAGAGAGGGAGAGGGAGAGAGAGAGGAAATTGGCAGGCTTCTCAACCATTTCGGCTCGTGCAAAGGGACCCTCTCTGTTGCCCTTTAAAACATTGAACTCGAATTCAACCGCAGGGATTGACGGGGACAGTATCTGGCTGGAACTTTGCATTCCAGGCTAAAAGGCTTGTGCGCGTGTGTGTGTGTGTGCGCGCGTGCATTGGTTTGTTAAGGGATGTGGGGATTTGGGCACATTTCTCTTCAGCAGGCCAACAGTCTTCAAAGTTCACAGATTGGCCTCATACAGTACACCCATGCTGGTAATTGTACTTTATTCACTGTTGTTGCCATACCCCTGTGATCTACTAATTGAGAAGAAATTGACTGAACAGAGAGGATGAGATCAAATATACTGTACTGTACATATACAAAAACAGTACATTCTGTCCATTCTTTCTCACCATTTAAAGTTGGCTTGCAGTCATTTTCTCAATCTAATATTTGTGTACTGTACCTTTCTGTTTATGTGAATGTGTTGGGGACAGTGTTTTAAATATTTACTCATACAGGAATCAGTCATCAACAGCTGCACACTACCTGAACAGAATTTTCTGGATGGATATAATATCCTTGAGTCAGTGTACGTTAAGAAATGTTGTACTCTTGTGTACGCAATAGCTGTTTACTGCAGATGACTCACACAGCCCACTGATTCGCTCTTTAAGCACCAGAGGGTCATTTACCTTGAGAGAACATGCAAAGAAACTTGCAGTAATGTGGTATAGCTGCGTCACTGTATTCTAGCAGCAGCAAAAAATAAGAGCTTCTGTGAAGAGCTGTTCCATGGCTGATGACACTTAAGTCATGTTACAACCTTTGACATCCACAAGTACTTGATTTGCAACGCTACAGAGCAACTACTGTGCTGTGTGTACCACCGTTATCAAACTTATCATTGCTAGATGTCACATTCAACTTTATTCATGAACAAAATGGTATGATTATATTGCAACATCAGTATTAGCAGTGTGATTATTCCGATTTCTAAAGATTGTGCTCACTTGACTCTGAAAACACTTCAATACATACTCCGTCTGGTCTCTCTCTGTAACTAATTTCACAGCTGACATGTTATGATTATTTTCTTTTATCCTCCACTTGTTGAGACAAGAAATCAATTTCGGAAAGCACTTCCGAGGATGTCTCCTTTAATTTTGGACATTAAAATCTGGCAGTTGTATCAGTAGCATTAGTGATAGCACAGTCTTTAAATTGGACGCCTTAGTGAAATGTGAATTATTTACATCCCCCACAGATTTGTTATCCATAACAATGACGGCAATAAAAAAAATATGTATAGAAATAAAAAGAATAGAAGGGTTTATCTCTCTGTTTCATTGGTCTCTAAGTGAATCATTTTCTAAAAAATGAACAAGGGGAAAAAAAGCAGGATTCTCAGGCTATCACATCACTCTAATTTGCCCCCGGAATGTTTTAATATGACGGTTAAGGATGCGCGCCACTGTCCCCGATTTAATTAATTTCCACCACCGCAGGGCAAAGTGAGTCCACTTCTCATTCAAGCATTTCACCAAATGACCATTTTTAGACACTCGTTATCTCCTCTCTCTCTCTCCCCACCCTCCACCACCCATCCTCTTTTACTCCCGCCATAAACATTAACATCTTTATTGTTCGAGAGGAAAGCCAGCCTCTCCAGGATGATCATTTGTTCTACTTTCACTTCCCTTTTAAGAATGGGAGGGAAAATGGCTCCAAGGCTAGTTGCCGGTGCTGCTGGGACCTACTGCTTTGAGTTGTGCTCCTTGATAGTTCTTAATGCTCAGCTTTTCTACTGTCACTCCTGGCCTCTTTCGGAGAAAGAAACTCTTACAAAACGAGTGTTTTCCCCTCACTCATACTGTATTGAATCGTCTACCAGGAGACCTTCAAATAATGACAAACAAATCCCTGCTTTTGTGTTGCCTGTAGTCGGTGTGGATCCGTCATTGACATGGGCAGACAGACGGAGAATTCCTGAACAAATAAAACGATGGCTCCTGTACCTCAATCTGCCTCCCGGGGCTTCCGACGAGCGGTGCCGATGTGGATTGGCCCATTGAATTCAACCACGAGTTCCCCTGGTGGTGCACGGCAGCAAAGCGCATTAAAAGTGCTGATGAATCCAATCAGCCGGTTCGCAGGCATTCTGCGCAGATAGCCGGGCGCACTGAGCAGCGCTACTCAAGGGCTTAATTAGAAGGATGCTTGTGCATTGTTTGTTTTTCAGGCATTAGCAAAGTCTGCCTGTCTCGATAATGGAATTGGCTGGGAAATGGAATCGTTTGGCCCTGCGTTCACGCTGCTAGGCCCTGATACCGCTTGTCAACACCATTGTTTTCACGCCCTCCCGCGGAGCCCCTATCGATGTCAGCGAAGGATGACAGCCTCTGCAGCAGGCAGCCAGCCCCTCAGCCGGAGCACTTGGGCTGGACTGTCAGCTAACAAGGCTCTCCACGCTGGAAGGAGCTTTTCCTATTAGATAGGGCCTCTAATTAGCAGCATCCTCTGTACAATCCCACCCCCCTGCAGGCTGACACTTCAGATCACCTTGACGTCAACTGTATGCATACACGTCCTCGCACTGTCCTGGACCTAATGATGACTTCATATCTCCGCGCCAGTTAGTGGCAGTCAGTGGCTGTTACTTTGTGTTTTGTGCAGCAGTGTTACTCCTATTTACTTTTTGCAACATAGCATTATTCATAAACAAGCGAGTTTCTCTGGATCATCTATAACAGTTTATGCCATACGGTATAGTGTATACTGTATATATAGTGTATATTACTGAATAAACGGAATAGTGGTATTATAAAATGTCACAGTGGATCAGTGGATTAAATACACATAGCAGTGTAAAGCAAATATTGGCCTATATTGGTTCCTGGTAGCAGCACCCATCTGCTGTCTGATTAAGAGCTGATGGAGATGTATGAGAGGAGGCCTCCATGACACTTAGGAGCTCAGCAAAAAAAGCAGGCTCACAAACTTCACCAGGGAACAGGTCAGTAATTCTGCAGCATTTTACTGCTAAAAATACTCCCATTGTCTTGCTTACATTTTTATCAAATGACACGCTGGCAAATGCGGTTACTCTCATACCAGTCAGATATAGAGGGTATTTGTGCTGCACATCTCACTCAGCATAGGCCCCTTGACAGACAAGCATATACCACAAAATGAAAATAATAGGAGAAAAGTGGAAGATGATATAATATGAAGAGTAAAGAATTTTTCTTTTTTTTTTTTTGAAAAGGGAAGGTATTTGTGCTGGATGGCAGCGGTATCATATTACTTTAGCTATTGGCTTACATTTTTTTGTTATATTTTTGCTGGATGGCACCGGTATCAGATTACTTTAGCTATTGCCTTAACATTTTTTTAGTTATATATGTTTCTGTCCAATATTAATGTGATTATCATCAGCATCCAAAGCTCTCTGCAACATTTTTGTAATAAAACTTCTTCTTGTGATGCTTTATTTTGTCAAATATATTATGAACAACAGAATGCTGCCGTTTGCACACTGCTCTCAGTTGCCTCTTTTTGTATTTTGTTTACATCAACACAGTCTTGCCGAGGTACTTGGGTCAGGTTCGTTAGAACGTAAACCAGCCGGGCCCAGACGACCAATATGGGAGTAACCGAAGCTTAGGAATTCTTTCGCTGGGCGAGGCAGGAATTCAATCAGTGGGACTAGCACTAGGAAACTGGCATCCGACACAGTTATGCTTCAGCACTTTTCAATTTGGGCTTGGCCTACCTCAGCCTCCGGCCTCTGGTGTATTGTTAATGAAAGGCACATTAGGCATCAACCCCCACTCCCTTGCCAGCCACCTGAGAATAGGTGGCTTTATTAGGGATGGGCATTTTCCCATATTTTCAGTAGCAGACTATTAAAGACAATAGATGTGTTGATTGCATTAATTAGACTTACATCAGTGACATAATGAAAAAACATGTACCTACTGCTGTTTGAGCAGTGTGTATTCACTCATACCAAGCTCCTCCGTATACAGTAAACATGACATACAAACATGTTTGCTCATGTTTCTGACTGCTATTACTGGCATCAAGTAAATATATGATTATGAACCGAACAGGCCAGCGTTTTTAATACTGAAACATTAATGAGTAATTTTTCCTAACATGGATCTACCTAATTCTTGTAAAGACACATGTTCAGGAAAACTATTGGAGCCTTTTATTGTTATTAAGCCACCAAAGCAATAGGTTTCCGTCACTAGTAATGCCTGGCTCATATAGGCAAAGGTTAATTTTGCTTTGGTGGTCCTTGATTTCCGGTGGGCTCAATGTCACATTTGGATCCAACTTCCCCATGGCAGAGGCAACTTGCCCGGTAGGGCTATGCACAGCATCACAAACAACTCTATTACATTACAAGTACAAAAACGCATTCCTGGCTCCTTGTTGAATCCATGTTCAAAACAGAAAACATAGTCCCAGTCATGCACAGTCCTTTTGCTGCATATTCATCTTCAAAACTCAAAGAGCGGTCCCTCCTAAAAAGTTTGTGGCAGCATATCCTTGAAAATCATTGAGTTGACACAAGTTGATCGATTTGTTCTTTCCTGATGCTATCCCATTTTCTTTTGGCAGTAGCAATCCGCTGAACATTGTCATCTTGTTTGAATTAATTCTACACCTCAATTTGCATGGCATTGGCACACGTTTTCCCCCCAGTCTGCTAATTGACCGCTTCAACATGTCAAACTGTTTGACTACTTGGGTACAAGCCGCTTGTACAACACTCTAATCTGTACAGTCACTATACAACCAGGCTCTTAAGGTACTTCACATTAAGGCAAACCCTGCTAAATGCACAATTTGAAAATGCAAAATTACTTAGTTAATTGGTTAATACGCTTGCCTGAGGTGGTTATATTCTGCATTTGACGTCACATGACATAATGACTTTTTACTCTGAGAGTGATGGCTATGCTCTTCTTCATTGGCATTGCTTTGCATAAATCAGCAAATCTTAACCCTTGTGATGCGCTCACAATATCGTCTTCAACTACCAGATGGCAACATCTGATTGTGTATGATTGATGTTTTTTTTTTTATTGTCATTGCTGTGTGTATTTTTTTTATTTATTTATTATTTCTTTATGGATTTTTTTTTTTGTTTGTCCTCGGGTTTCAAACACACTTTGTTGTGCCAGCAGTGCACATCATATGTCTGTATAAGCTGTAGAATGAGGTTTAGTGCCTTCTAACTGCCACAAAGAGCTAGTAAATTTGGGACAGTTTGACCCGGAGGACATCATGAGGGTTAAGAGTGTCACCCTGAAGTTTTGAATCTACAGGATCTATGTAAATTCATTGCAGACTATGATCCCCCAGTCGCAGAAACCACCAAAAAGTGTCCGCTGCCAAGTATGGCGTTTTTCCGTTTGCCATTGCGTGCATCACATGCCCTCCTTGCCTTTGACAGTTATTTTGCAGTGCATACAGTCGAATTTACAGTCGCCCTTAACTACTGCTAGAGGAGAAAAACGCATCTTTAATTGCATAACCACAACTCAATGTGTACACGGACCATTCGCAAAATGTTTTGTCGACTTTTTTGGGAAAAACTGCAATTGAAACACTATTGGTATTGTCAAATATACCATAAGTTACCTGTTGGAAATATCATCAAATGTACAGATGCTTATCTATAAGATTCTCCATCTGCTTGCAACTGCCCCCCATAGTGCTTATATAGCAGAAAACAAATGACAGACACACTACAGTGTGTCTGTGGTGGATTATTGAGTAATATCTGGGAGGAAGACTTCTTTTAGACTTTTTCAGTGAAAGCAGTACACATGAAGCCCACACATGAAACAGTCTGCCAACATTTATCAGTGTGACACATATAATTAATTTAACATTAGCTTGAAATCATAGTTAAAAGACAGTCAAGTGTGTGCCCATATTTTATAATTTAGTCATAAAACCTGAAGTGTACTTTGTACGTTTTGCATTTTGCATACAGTATTGCTGTTCCTGCTTTAATAATGTGTCTTTTAGGCCTAGTTGTCATACACCTGCCCAGGGACTGCAGTAAAAAAATTGCCAATACAGCTAAACTGGCACACTTGCATGTTTAATACAGTATGCCCCGTAACACTGTAAACTGCATAAAGAAATACATCATAGCTGATTTTGAAATTACCATGCCTTATTATTATTCTATATTCTTATAAATGTATATATGTGTGTGTTTAATGCAGTATGTATGTGTATGCATGTCGCCTATTTTTGTATTGTTTGCTGAGGAAGCAGCTGGTCATATGCAGACGGCACTTGTGAGTGGATGAAACCCTGGATGTCCTGCTGAGAGAATCCCTATAGCATGTGATCCAGGGGTACCTTCTGTTCTGTTCCAATCCATTCAAAATTTTTTGTGTTTATGGGTGATTTATTAATTTCCATTTGCTTGTTAAAGGTACAGTCTATGACTTTCCAGTCACTTAAAGGCACTTGGCTGTCAGTATAGTGTTTCCTGTAAGTAATGCCTGTATTGCCTATGAGCCCCATTTCTTAGTAACAGAGATAAATGGATTCTCCACTGAGGAGTATGTATCTAAGTTTGTACTGAAAACAATAACAAAAACATGGACTTTGACTGAGAAATAGCAGAAATATCCTTACCGCCCTAACACCTTTTCATCAGCAAACAAGGGACTATATCTAAAATCTGGATAAACATGACTCAAGTTATGTCCCAAAAATGTAAAGGACTGTACTAAGGAAGTCCTGAAAAGTTCTGTTTTGATTACTGGGCATTATGCTGTGCTTTACATAATCAGAGATAAATAAACCTTGTGCAGCGTACACTGTAGCTAACCTTTTACCCTGACATCCCTGGTGTGTAAGAGGTGCAATGAAGTTTCCATTAATAAATAATCACGTCACATTCTTCATGAGACAATAGTGGTAAATTGCTGCCCTTTTTTTTTCTTTTTTCTTTTTTTGCCCTCTCCCTTGATCCAGGCATCTCTCTATAATTGTCTTTAATGATTCATGATGTTTATACTGTTTCCTTGCTTGCTTTGGTGGTTCGTTTTGTGGCAGAGGTCGTGGAGTCTCACATTTATCCCAGTCCAGGCTAAATTAGATCGATGTGTCAGGTGTTTCCACACTCTGACCTCAGCCACCGGCCCTGCATCTTTCTCAGCCGCTGCCAGACCTAGTTTCTGAGACCTTTGCTCTCTAGCCATTGTCAAATGACTGCTGGGAGTCCCAATACCGCGGGGTCAAGTCATTGCAAGGCCATCTTCTCTTGCCTTAATTGTAAGGCTGTGCGGTTTGGACGAATAGCCTTTTTTAAAGCCTCAACTGTGCTCGCTTGGAGCAAATTAATTCACTCTCTAGCCCGGCTGTTTCTGTAGGTGATGTGACCAAACAAGGTCAGATTGCAAGGGGGGAGCGCACACAGTGCATTTTCTTCTAGAAACTGATGCTGCATGTCCATTGTTAGGTGCTGCTGTGCTCTCAAGACGAGCGCTTCTCAAACAGGGATTTAGGTTATTTCTACAAACTGTTATCTTTGCAGCACAGCTAAACGGACACTACTGGAATGGTTGTGAAGGCTGTACACAAGGTGCTGTACAGCCATGCGTGGACATGGCGATTTGAGCTGAAGCATATGTGCGACTACAGTGTCTGGTGTTTGTTTTTTTTGTGGTATTTGTTTATAGGTGTTCAGTGTCTGTGACATATGAACATGTATGACTGGTACATCCCTGGGATGTTGTCTCTTTTGGGGCGCCTGGTTCACTTGGTTCTCTATTCAACTATGTTGTCTGTATCAAAAAGCATGTCACCTCCTCTAGCCTCCGGCTCCTCTTCCATACTCCAGCTGTCAAAAGAAATCACTCTCATTTGTCTGCCTGAGAAAGAGGAGAGTGGGAGGGGAGGGTCTTCAGAGGCTGTGTGTTCTGACAGATGATGAGACGACATCGGCGACGTGAAAAGACCGAGGAAACGCGCAACGGATTAGAGTCGAAAGCCGCCACGCGAAGCCGGTGGCCGCGCACCTGTGACCACACGCACGCACGCACGCACGCACGCACACACGCACGGACGAGCTAGGTGTCTCTGCTAGGTATGTGTCTAAATTCTGTCCTTTGTGCATTCCTCTGTATAGACGCTGTGTAGCGCAGGGCTGGGGAGGTATGGGCCCCCCCCCCCCCTTGCAGTCAGCGGAGCCGTGCTGCAGTAGAAACATTGGTACCATACTACGAATCCTCAGCCTCGTGATGCCATCTGGACCTCGCAAGCTTCAGTCTGACGTTGCTATCAGTCTGGACAGCATGAAGTGGTTGCGCTTAGGTCGAACCGCAGTGGGTCTGACAAATCCCAGGTATACTGGCAGCTGTGGGTGTAGTTTAGGTGTGATATTAACCGACAGTGACAGACAATCACCTGTCAAGTATTTATTGAAAGTGCCTGCCCTTTTCTAAACCGTTTCAGTGGACTGCTTGCCAGATTTCTGTGTAACAAACCATCTGGCACGGCAGATTAACGGATCCTACTGCGCCATTGGAGAGTGGGGGTTTCGAACACGAGGCAGAGCCTTCCGTGTTAGTTTCCATTAGACCCTGCGAGGCCAACTCGGGGCCTACAGTGCGGACTCGGATTCTTCTGGCTG
>JAODUG010000003.1:514677-525824 GCA_027564795.1 Aphredoderus sayanus | reverse complement strand
GCCTTCCGTGTTAGTTTCCATTAGACCCTGCGAGGCCAACTCGGGGCCTACAGTGCGGACTCGGATTCTTCTGGCTGAATGGGATGGGTGGGATGGATGGGATGGATGGGATGGATGGGATGGATGGGATGGGGGAGTGTAAATCCTGACGTTTCTCACGCTGACTCAGTGTTCTTAGGCGCTGGCTCCCTCCGGATGTGTGATTTATGGTTAGTTTGGGCAACTGCTGAATGGTGGTGAATGCTCCAGTGTGCACCAAATCATTTGGCCCATGAGAAATGACACCAGGAGCAGGGAGAGATGTTTGTTAGTTAGCACATCATTCACTCGCCTGACATTTCTGTTCCACACCGTGCTGGGCCTGTTCACATTGTGGGGCACCCGATTGTACACATTATAGGCTAGTGGTAGGCTTGGCTAAATGTGGAAACTATATAAACGATGATAATACTAATAATAAAGTGCATTTGTTTATTACCTTTCATACAATAATTGCATAGCTCAAAGTGCTGTACTGCGCATACAATATGTGATTCCCAATGAAAAAAAACAACAACAAAGAACAGTACATTGATAAAAATATATAAAACAGAAAAATAGAAAAAAAAACAAATGTATTCACAAAAGGATTAAAAAGCCTTAAGGTAATGTTAAAATATTATGATACACCTCTACAGTACTGTATATGTTTAAAATAGGGATAAAATGCCACAGAACAGCATACTGATTAAGACCTGCAAAAGGAAAAATAAAAGTAACGCTTTGTATAACACATATTAGGCTACTAGCATATAGGCCTATTTAGGTTAAATCCACTATTTTTGCAATTAGAACTAGGTTATTAGGTTATTTAGTGGACACTTGTGTAATGTAAGCAGATGCTGGTATCCAGCGATGTCCGAGCAAGTACATTAACGTAGTTATGCTAGGTATGTTGGGAATTGAACTTCTTTGGCTGGGAAGTGTGACCACCCTAACCAATAACCCACAGCCGAAATATTTATTCTTTGACCTAAAATTATGTTAAATATGTATCACCCAGTTTAGATTTAATCTTCTTGTGAATCCTGGTAATAGCAGGTAATGTGGACTTTATATTGCTCCAGTGGTTTTCATGGAGCTGACCAGAAATTCCCTTTGCTGTTTGCTCTTGCTCATCTGCTGTTGGTTTGGACATTGTGTTGAAGCCTTTGGACATTGTGTTGAAGCCTTTGGACATTGTGTTGAAGCCTGCTGTACATATGATGCTGCTGTACAGTAACAGCAGTGTCTGTCTCTTCACGTCTTGCCTCGCTGCGCTCCCTGCGATTTGTGCTTGGGATGATTGCACCGCGCTCAGCGTGGAGTATTCTGCCTCATCAGTGTGTGTGTTCCCCTTGCATCTGGCGAGAGGCGGGAAGCAGCCCATTCGGCGCAGAGAACATGAGCTACAAGCACCACAAGTGGCAAATATTCACTTGGCACTCCATCAACACTGGGCAGACACATGAGTGCTTGCACTTAATTAACTTTATTAATTGCTGAGTGCGCACAAGTTCAAGTGATGCACCACTGTCATACCAATCCTCCACGCTTTTATTGCTTTTAGAGCTTTCAGCCATGTTCTCCCCTGACTGGTGAATTAGCAAGTGGCTCATTACATAGTGGGGGTCTCGGGTTGTGGGACACTGTGCTGTATTTATACAAACGTGTCCATTGCATAATGCTTTGTACAACGTATTCTGTACCACTTCAGAAAATATCTAAACTTCTTTCTGCCCCCATCAACGCCATCTCCTATCAAACACAATGTGAGGACTTATTTATTTTTATTTTGACCTAGAGTCACTCTTACAGTCAAGCTAGTAACTAGCCTGTGTAGCAGCTTGTTTAAAGGCCCCCTGCCATGCCATGTTCACCGGTAGGCTTAGCGGTAGCTCAGCTGCCAGTAGGTGTCAGTGTACAATCCATAAAGTAGAACCATTTTTGGGGGAAACGCAGCATGACCCTGCTGAATCAACCTTGAACCAGGTGTTTCAGATACATGGCTGCAATCCAGTGCTCATACATACAAAAGCACAAAAAGCAAAGAAGAATAACTGTAGGATTGATAGTGCCAGCCAGCAGGTGGTGAGTGGATGTCACAGCATATCCCAGTCGCCTCTTCAGTGACAGTATAGCTTTGAGGTTTTCCCAGTGGGGGTGCAGGAGGCGTTGTTGCAACACGTCCCGGTTTCAGTGGTCCAGGGAGAGGCTGGAATGTCTTCATGACTCGACACGCGTTCCTTGTTCTGCTCCAGCGGGGTGCAGGCCGGCCAGATCGCTCCGTTCTCAACTGCAGCTCTTCAGCACAGATGGGATGATAGGGAGCGAGTGTGAGCCTGGGCTGTGAGAGGGCTGAGCGGTGTTCATTGCCATGCTAGACATGTATAACAAGGGCATGTTAAACGTAAATGCTTTTTCAGAGGACTAGAAGTCACTTCAAATGCCGGAAGACAAATATTGTATGCAATATTTCTATATTAATAGATGTTTCTCCGCCTTTTTAATACTGATTTCTTTTTTTTGTCTGTACACAAAAATGACACAATTGTGTTAAACAATTTAATAGAGCAGATTTTAGAGTATACATTACTTTCTCTACGTAAGCCTTACTCTGTTTCCACACAAGGCTAGCCATGTTTGGAGGAGTGACAGAGAAAATGGCAATTTGGAAATCCTCAGGCTCTGTCAAAACCTTTACGAGGAGCAAAACTCTGCCCTCCTCAACGCAATAGATATTGTTCCTCACCTTAGTTGGAAATCAAAACAAAGACTTAATAGTTACCCACGTTTGTGATGGCCTCTCACTGCAGTCCTATTGCAGAGGCCTGCTTCATAAAGGAAAACTTCACACAAAAATGTGTGCTCATCTTGAAGCTATACAGTTTTCATCTCAGCAGAGAGAAGAGGCTTTATTGAATTTAGAGAAAAATGATAACATCACATGGAGACAGCGTGCCGGAAAAATAGACTTTTATCAAGAAGTGTTGTTATTGGAGGGCGGCAGTATATCCCCGACCCGCTTCACGACTGTTTGTTTTCACACGCTCTCATCTTAATTCTTCATTTCCAGCCTCCGTTGGGAATCTTGTGGGGACAACAGTAACAGAAAATGGCTGAGAAGAGCTTCTCAAGCTTGAAGAGAGAGAGAGATTTGTCCCATATATTTTGGTTTGCCCTAAGGAACTCGTGTGGATATACTGTACCCTTCTGTCTTTTATTGTGACAATGATTGATGCGCATACTTATGTCTGTATATGCATTCCATTTACTGTGATCATTTCCGCCACTGAGAAGCAAATATTTACCGCTGCAGATACTGTATATACGCAAGCTTTACCACATAACACCCAGTTCCAAGGGCTTACTTATCACTGGCACGACTTCAACAGAAACATTGTCCTGTGTATCGGAGGCCCACCACTGTAAGTGCCCTCATGCCTGGCAGATGTGCGAGTTGGAAGGTGGCATCGCGTCTCACTGGAGGTTGAAGAGGGCACAGGGCCAGAAATAGCAGGGAAGGCAGCAGCAGTAGCAGGCAGCCGGGGGTCCGCGCCATCCCCGAGAGGTGCTTCAGAAAGCAGGGCCCATCTGGAGGGAACGCACATCCAAGGACGCTGCAGGAGAGGAGGGAGGAAGACGGGATGTGAGGCCCCTTTTTATCAGCGCCGCCACTGAAGAGCTGGCAGTGGATATCGCCGTGTGTTCCTTCACTTGTCTGTTCGTTTTGTTGGTTGCACTTTTGTCTGCCATTCTTTCCTGCTGTGAGTTCTTTTCACTCTTCCCTTCTTTAATTCCTTTGTTATCCCTTTGTTAGTTCCTTCTGTCCATGCTTCCTTCCCGTCGTTTCGTTTCCTTTGTCTATAGTTCCTTTCATCCTTTCCTACATCTTTTTTTTTAATTTGCTTAGATGTTCCGTTCTGCCTCGTATGACTTAATGTCTATCTCTCACACACACACACACACACAGACGAAGACAGACTTTTAACACTTGCTGTCAGACAGGAAGACAGACTAGAGGGCGTCATGGAACAATGTACGTCACCTCAAAAGCCACGCTCGTCTCCTCATCTTACCCACGCCGCCCCCCCCTCCCCCCCTCTTTTGCAGGGACCTGCAGGGACCCACGTTTGTCATGTGACAGAAACACAAGTCAAGCTCAAGTACTTCCTTGTAGCGCCGCAAGCTACCAGAACCGCTTTAAATGCTGCATTTCCTGTGTTTTACTGCTAGTAGGCCTGCTATGACACTCTCTTAGGTCATTATGATGTCAGTTTACACTGGTCATTTAACCATAACCCTAATTACAATTGGAATCCATCAGCAACTCCTTTATTAAATTAGTAAACAATACTGAATCGCCCCTTCTACTGGATGACATAAGCAAAAATATTAGTATTATTATTGGTTATGTTATCATCTGTTTTAATTTACCAATTTAGTAAGCTATATTTTAGGTAAGTAATTCATAAATTACGGTGTTGCTATTAACACTAGGAAAACAAAAGTCAAACTGGAGCTACTGTACGTTACACAAGCTATGATAGCTGTGTTCAAAATGTCTTTATGATTGCTCATAACACAAACTCCAAAGACTATTGTTCATTCCTGGGATCTTTAAGGGGACAATCTGACATTCTGTCTCAGTGTGTACTCTATATAGTGCCTCCTAAAACTTGAAAGTTGCTCTGCAAGTGACTTGCTTTGTTAGTAAAACAAAGCGAACAAAAAAAAACAAAATGTCATTGTTTCTTGCAAAGCTGCTGTAAGTAGAATTTGAGTTGCAAGGAGAGCTAGGAGAGCTGAGTTGCAAGGAGAGCTACCTTAACCCTCGTGATGCCTTTACAATTATCATCTTCAACCACCAGATGGCACTATCTGATTGTGTATGAATGTATGTTTTTTTATTGTCATTGTTGTGTGTATTAATATATTTATTAACTATTTCTTTATGTATTTGTGTTGTTTTTTTGGCCTTTTAACCCTCCTGTTGTCCTCGGGTTTCAAACACACACCTTGTTGTGCTAGCAGCGCACATCATGTGTGTGTGTAAGCTGTAGAATTAGGTTTAGCGCCTTCTATCTGCCACAAAGAGCTAGTGGTCAAACTTGGTCAGTTTGACCCAGAGGACATCATGAGGGTTAAAAATAATTTCTTTATGAAAATGAACAAGATTTTATAAATCAGCAACCGAAATCCCCTCCCCCTCTAGTGGCGTTGTGTGGTTGACGCGTAAGCTAGAGTAAATCAGCCAATGAGGGAAAAGAGGCCATAATTGGTCAGAAACCTAGCTGGCCAAATCTATATCGACTTATATCTGGGCAGGAACTCAAGCAGAGCAGATATTCTTACATCACATTTAACTCCCTGATAGCTGGTGGATGTCTATGACATTTCTAACAAATTAAACTAAATGTATTGATCTAAAGTTCTACCTACAGCACAAACGGAAAAGCATGAAAAGTAAATCATGTTAAAAAATAAAAAGAATCCTCCACCAAGCGAAGCCATAAGAGGGAAACAGGGAGAGAGAGATAGATAAAGGCAGTCACACAAAGAGGTATTCGAACCAGTGCAGTGACAAAGAGCTGACAGTAAAATACAGAAGGAGGGAGAGAGTAGGCTATATAAAACCACATCCATAAGAGGAGTAAAATGGCCATGTCACAGCATTTGTCAGGAGGTGCGACCTGCTCGCCCACTGCTCTGGTGCCCCCAGCAGATAAAGAGCCGTAATCATAGCTCAGCGGCGGGCATTAACAGCCTCTCTCAACACAGCGCCCAGGGCTCCAAACCATCGTTAGCAGGTTAAAGTATAGTGCATTACACCCTTGCTTCCTGCTTCTATGGCCAATTCAGACCCGACTGTATCTCTTGACATGTTCTTCCTTCAGTGTTAAGTGTCTGCCAGTCTTATCCAGTTTTTATTATTTTCTGTATTGTATGTGCTGGTGAAAAACTGCTGATTGATGAGCACCAAGGACAGTGGTGTCTCAAACTGTGGGTCAGTACTCCCAATGTGTCTCAAGTTGCTATTAATAGGCGTTGTGAGATTATTGAGGCCATGGTTTTGAAATAATCTCATATTTTGTCTTATTTCTTTTTTTATTCAAAATTAGTTGGATCTTATTACAGTATCTACAACCACTGAAATATTCAGTTGTTCAATAGTTATGTATGCTGATGTGTGTGTATATATGTATTTGGATGTATATATGTGTGTGTGTGCATATATAAAGTAAATATATGCAAGGCAATTGTTGCAAAGCAATGAACTACATGTTTTGGGGGTCACAAATGAAAAACTTTGAGAACAAATGACCTGAGATTCAATTCCAGCCTCATTTCGACACTCATGTCTAATGCGTTTAGATGCTTAAGGCCTTTTCTCTCCTCCTACCACATCCTTGTATGAAGCACTCTGTCTTCATCTCTCCTAAAGTGGTCCTGGGTAAACTTTGAAGTCTTCTCTAGGGTTGGTGCTGGTGTGGGTGGCTGCAACATTGTCGAGAGTTTTAGAATAGAGAGAAATACAGTATGGGATGCCATTGAAGACAACTTTGTGTATATTCCCCTAAATTAACTATAAAGTCCTACATGCATATATGTAACGCAAAACATACATATGTTTTGCGTTAATATATCCGAGCCCCCAAACCTGTTCCTTATCTCCACGCTTCAAGTTCATCGGTGCATAAACACACATTGGGCCAAGGAAAATATTTGTATAGAGGGATAACCAAGCGTGTGCAAAAAAAAAGCTCCTTGTGAGCGTATCACATTACTCACTGGGGGACATCCTTAAGTCAAAAACAAGCAGTAAATCTTTCACGCGCTCTTCGTAGTTCTCTCTATTTACCCCCGCCTTTTTTCTTTCACCACCGGCTGCATTTGTCTGAACACATTTTGGGGAGGGGGCGGGGAAACAAGGAAGTACAGTACAGCCGTGGAACCATTGAGCCAGGATACATCCACACCAAACACCTTGGAATAACAGTGCTGCCGAAGGTTAGCTAGTTAGCTACTGCGCGTATCTCCGCACACTTGAGAGCAGAACCGGAAGCTGGGGGCGGGGGCGCGCTTTCCCTGTGGTCTGAAGGATGAATGTGCTCAGCAGAGACTTCACAGGTAGTGCCAGGGTCAGCGCCGCGCCGCCGCCGCCCTTTTAAGTGTACCGGGGCCGACCCCGAGCCGAGGCGCCGTGCCACCCACCTGCGTGAGTGGCTGTCAGCCGTCCCTGTGTGCAATGTCACCCTCTGACCCAGTTGACGTGGTTACCAAGTCCCCCCGGGACTCTCGCCTTCCGAAGGCTACAAAAGGAAGAAGAGGCGGAGATGATGAAAAAAGAGGGGACTTAAAAGAGATGTTGTGTGTTTGTGTGTGTCTTGGGCCCTCACTGCGTCCATGCTGGAGAGCACGGAGCCCCCGGGGGGTAACACACTCACTCACTCACTCAGCCGAGGGCCCAGACAGTCTCCGGAACCTGCCAGGCTTCCCACAAGCCCAGTTACATCTGCACATGCCTTGCCACCCTGTTGCCGTGGTTACACCTAAACCTAGACCCTCTAAGGACTCAGAGTGCAGAGGGAGAACAAATCTGTAAGTCTAGCTGGCATGCTAGGAGGAGGCACCCGGAGGTCCAATGTACCCCCCCCCCCCCCCCCAAACTGTTCTGTTCCCAGTTCTGACAGGAGCGACAACCAGAGCCAGCGTCTAAGGCTGGCATCTCCAAACGGACTTGCATGAGGCAATGGAGAGCGACTGATACAGAGGAGGCCATTTCACGCAACACGGCGTCCAGGAAGCCAGTCATCAGGGATGCCAGAGGAAGGCTGCGTCTCTTTTCATAGCCGGCCAAACGAAGCAACCAGGCGTAGAGGGCCCTCCAGAAGACAATATCCCCCACCTAATACCATCTGGGATGAGTTTTCTTTCCTTCATGTCAAAGCCTCTCACCCTCAAACTGTTCATTTCAGCCCTAATGAAAGTGCTTTGCTACTTAGATATTTACTCATTGAGCCACTTTTAGCTTTGCCACGTTTTCAGGGGGCTGGGAATTTGTTCAGATAGGGTTTTGTGAATAGCATCCATCTACAGAAGGTTTTCCACTCTAAAGCACATGTACTTGTGAAAGAGGAATATGGAAATGACAGAAGAGGTTGTGCCACATTGGAATCCCTTCAGACTCTTTGATGAAGGACAGAGCCAAGATAAAGCAACATAAAGGTCAACAGGAAACTTGGACACATCTGTTTGGATTTGTGGTTCGGAAAATCACCAACTTTGCCCCACGCTACTAATGCAGTCATCTACAGCTGTGGGGCACAGGGCCTTATGGGCAATAAGATAAATCCAGACAGAATGCATGTCCTTAGCAAGCGAAATAGAAACAAGACAGAATCATGGCATCTACTGTATCTTAAACCCTTGTGGAAATAACTAGCTTTTGGATAACTAAAGAAATAAACATGAAAACAAACAAACATGAGAAAAACACACATTTTGCTGCTAGAGGCGGTTAGATTCAACCTACAAGAAAGTCGATATGCCAAGCGGAAACCATAAAAGTCATGGATTTCACAGAGGGCCATAAAGAAGTGTATTCTCTTTAAACCCCCTCTAATACAAAAGCAATCAGATGTTTTGGCGATACGCCGCAGTTTGCTGTCACACCGTTTTGCCCGAGCTAGTTTTCTTTTCTATTGTGTTGGAGATTTCACGGTCAAAATATTTCCCAGAAAAGCGAAAAATCGCTCAGTTAGAGCATATTATTCCTGAAAGTGGACCTCATGGGGAGGTTTCACAATACTACTGGAGCCAGAGGGTTCTCACAGAAATGACTCCTGAATGAAAGAACACAGTTTCGTTCCTCTTTTTCCATTTCAAGAACTATAGAACGTGTTTAGTTCCATCTCTGAGGAGGCATTGCTTCCCTACACCATAGCCTCAAATAGGTTGAATGTAATAAACCAGTTAAAAGTGTATCGAAAATGAGATTAATTTCAGAGGGGAATCTGTTTTCTTTATTGCAGAACATACTTTAAGTTTTCTGACAAGTATTGGCACCTCCTGGGATTAAATTGAACCCGTGTAGCTGAATTGTTAATGTATTTAGGAATTACTGCAAGCACTACACATCACATAAGAAGCAATTTACAGGTGAGGAGCAGCACACAAGGGAACTCTGTATTCTGCAGATGTCTATCGACTGACATGCGTTGTCACCACGGCGGACAGAAATCACTTACCAATGTGAAAAATGTACACCAGCGAGGAACTTGCGCTCTGCTTTCTTGCTGTGTATTAATGGAGACCCAACCTTCCACTCACTTTTTCTTAGTTGAAGGTGAGGCATATTCCCCCATTGACTTGCATCTTTAGTAATAAACGATAGTGATAACACGTTGGCCCACCGGAGTAGTTATATTATTCTTCCCTGTTGTGTAAAATATCTAGCATCACAAAGATAACCATCCTTCTACTGTAATTGTAGCCCCCAGTGTGATCTAAAGGTAACTTGTTGGCTGGTATTGTTGATGGTAAAAGAGTGCATTTTGCAGAGACTGAGTATGGAACAATTTATATTAAGTCAAGACATTTTATATTGTGTGTGTGTGTGTGTATGATGCACGGCTATACAGTACAAACGGAATGCAGTCTAAAAAGGTGCTGACATTCATCTTGTTAACACAAATGATGGTGTAGTGTAGACAGCACATGACTTCTACAGCACACTCCATGTCTTCATTTGAGCAAATCAGTTCCGAAGCACTCGTAGAAACACGCGCACGCACGCACACACGCGTGTACAGGCAATTTGAGAGGGGTGAATGGTACCCCTCTTGTTAAAAATAAGGGTGCGTATTCCCCATTTTAAGGAAAATCAGTGAAAACAATGCCTCACTTCCCCAGAAACTGCCTTAATTTGAACCTCAAATCAACCGCAATATGCATGTACACGCACGCGCGCACACCCACACATGGCTGTATGCATGTAAAACATGCCTCTAGGAGAGGGCTTGTGTAACCAGAGCCAATTGGCCCTTATATAAAATGGAGAAATATGCGCAGTGTGTAAGTCTCTGACGAGCCACTGAAAGCCTGTGACATGAATCTGAGCCTGGGGACCAATCATGCATTCCATTCTGCGAGTGTCAAGGCCCTCGTATCTCAGCCTCTTGTTAAAGCACAGCCCCGCCCCTACAATAGGAAGGGCGAAAATCTGGCTGGCTCATATGCAGCACAGCAGCTCAGCATTAAACCGTATTGTCACAACTCTATGGTCCCGTATATATCTCGTGTGCATGAACACACATTTAAAACGCATCTCTCCCCTGAGATATTGGCTTGAACAAAATACCTCCGCGCATACACACTTGATCTTTAAGCCTTTTTTTTCCTGTGTGGCTGAATAGCCCTCATTTATAAGCCCATGAATATTGTCGCCCGGCTCGGGGCTACACTTAAACTCTATGAACTGGTGAATACTACCCTTAGTGGCTTGGTGGCTCGATTAATGTTCCATGCAGAGGGTGTTCTCCCTCTTACAGCGTTTAGAGTGTCGCTATAATAGCACAGGAATGACTTTCCACAACTCCATTGCTTGCATCGCTGAGGCATAGCTCTAAATAGTTATACAGTAGGATTTATTGTTTGGTAAGGGTGAGAAATGTGCATTACAGTTTAGATCAAATTAACACTAGAAAAACATACTGTTCGTGTTTAACAGAAAAAAAAAAAATATATGTGTGCATTAATGTGATTGATAGGCAAGGTAGATTTGATGGACCATTCAGGGACAAGAGACCCTGATTGCTCAGAAATCGTTGGGCGCAGGGAAACATCTAATTTAAACATTATCTTCCCTGTCTACTAAAACATTGCAGACAGGGGAGAGTAGGGGCTATCACCAGGACATATATTCTTTTCTCACAGAGCATGTGACTTATTGATAACGGTACTGTAGCTGACAGATGTCTGACATTTCAAACTAATTCTGCTAAATTTGTAGCTCTAAAATCCTACCTACAGCTCCTTTTTCAACTCTCATGATGTCCTTCGGGTCAAAATGACCCAAATCACTAGCACTTTGTGGCAGATAGAAGGCGCTAAACCTAATTCTACAG
>JAODUG010000003.1:450583-461186 GCA_027564795.1 Aphredoderus sayanus | reverse complement strand
GGTACAGTATGTCGACGTTACTGGGATGGTGACGTTCTAGGGGGGAATCTTAATGCTGTGATCCCAGTGTGTCTCCGCTGCTGGTGTACTGCATGACATGGCCTATTAAATCATAATATCGACCATTAGTATACCACACATTGTTGCTTTGCAGAAAATATTCTAGGGTCCTTGAACATTTAGGGGTCACAAGACTTAATTCATGATAAATAACTAATACAAACACTTAATGAAAAAAAAGTGCTATTAGGCTTTTACCTGACGGTGACAATATTGAACACTAACCAAAATTGGAATATTCCAGTCATATAAAATAAAAAAATAAGGGTCCCTCTACGTTGCGAGTATATTTTTAAATGGAGTGAAATATTCTGTGTAGCAGTCGAGTTCATGACTCTTCTTTTCTTTTCTTTTTTTTTTTATAGACAAACTGGTTCTATACATGATCTCATTCCGCTCATGAATACCCCTGCCTGTAAACACAAATAAACAGAACGATGTGAATATTACCATGGCAACTGAGTGTGCAGTGCACACATGCCACAGTGTTCTGCCTAATATCACTGTGTCAGGATATGGTAATCAGTTTTTACATAGAAGGGGCTTGCTGAGGCATTTTGTCCATGGGGTTTCACGTTTGCCTGCATTTGCATAATGAAACATAGACTTGTACCTTGAATTAAACCTGTGCCTGTTGTAGTAAATACCATTCAGATGTATGTACTGTATTGGAAAATCACAATGTGTTAATTCATCAATATGCTTTCTATCTTTAATTTGACCTTACTGACTCTTTAAATGCATACACGTACAGTAAGTATAGATGAAATATATGTGGGCGTGAATCAAATGCTCCCAGTTCCATATACAAACATGGAAGTAAAGGGAAATCAATTTAATACAGTATATTTCCCCTCATTGATTCAGTCCTTAATAGGATCATTCATCATTGGAACGCTTAGCGCAAAGGACATGCTGTATACACTCTTTGATACGCATAAGGGGTTACATTGTAGATGAACTCTTTGCTTATGTGCGTGCTGAGGCTTGTCTCTCACGCCTGTATTGCTTGTCTGCTCATGTAGGCTACATCGCTCCATGGAGTGGCCGTTTCTACTCTCTCTGGGACACCGGGTAAGCTCCACCAACGTTCACACTCCACTGTCCATGCGACGCTTTCTCTATGGAGTGTGTGTGTGGACCTGTAAGCCTCCCACCAAAGAGGGAAAGACTCCGGGGGTGACGGCTGAATCCCAACTGTCACCTGGGCAAACCGCATTTCCGTCCCCGCCCTACAACACACAGACACACACACACACACACACACGTGGTTAGCCTGTCGGATTTCAGGAATAAAACCCCATCACTCCGCCAGAGTGCTGACTGAGGCATTTCCTCGGATGTTCTGTCTGTCCTGTTTTAAGCTCCCCACTTCCCCAAGCTGTTCCTCTCCCTAATGGGCCATGCATTTTTTCTCTCCTTCCTGTAATCACAACACTCTATAAAGAGAAATATTTAGTCATAGCAAATAAACAAGGAGCACCCTCGCACACACATCCACGCAGAGATCAGAGAATAAAAGCAAAAATAGGAATATTACTCATCCTCTTTGCTAGATGTTTTTGTTTTACTATTTGAGGGATGGGAGGCCTCATCACTTTTTTCTTTCCCTCCCCCCATGTAATCTGCAGTTAATTAAGAAAATCGGTTTAAAATTTGTCTTGTCGGCTGCTCTTGTTTTGATATAGTTTCATACCCTCCTCCCTCATCTGTCTTAATGTTTAGGCTTGTTTATTTGCACATTACAAGGGTGGGTGAAAAATAGTGATAATAATAAATAAAATATAAATGAACAATGTTAAGTGGAGGCAGAAATTTAAGGCATATGGATTATGATCCCTATCATGCCTACCTTTTGGAATCATTACACAAGAACCACGATATGCCATGTAATTGTACAGGGTGTTCTTAAATTGTTCATGTTCTTCAAGTGAGATGCCTAACCCATACCTGCTCCTTAATACTTGTAATTATACTTAGAATATAAGTATAACATATAATAATCTGCTTTGACATAATTAGAATAATTTTTCTGGATAATAATACAGATCAGTAGTTAAAGGTATAGTCAACTATTGCAAGCTAATTTTAAGCTAATACGCTTTTTGTCAAATTCTCTAAATTGCGAGTTTACCATTCTCTATGCATGCTGAATAAATAACCCCGTACTGCTACACAGCCCTGTCTCCATAAATAGGAACACCTCTCATAATAACAATGCCCTCAGCTTTGCAATATGTTTTAATGTGGGGCGGAGCATCTGCGGGAGTTTGTTTAGATTTGCACTTGAAGTTAGTAAGCGTTCTCGAAAATGACTCACCCTGCCTTTTTTTTTGCCTAGTAAAAACTCGCCACAAACCATTTTAGCGATGAACGTGAATAATGCTGTCTTCTCTCCTGCCTTCTCTCTGCTCCCCTGGTCCAGCTATGCTAAGATCCACATCCCCATCATCGCGTCTGTGTCGGAGCACCAGCCCACCACCTGGGTCTCCTTCTTCTTTGACCTGCACATACTGGTCTGCACTTTCCCAGCAGGCCTCTGGTTCTGCATCAAGAACATCAACGACGAGCGGGTGTTTGGTGAGTCCCATTTGAAGCGCGTCTTTTCATTTAGCAGGCATGAAGACTAGATTTTGGCTTGATTCTGTAGTTCTTGGGGTGGTTCTCCGCAAGATGATGTTGTTGTTGTTATTATTATTATTATTATTATTATTTAGAAATGTCTTTTATTTTTTGAAGTTTAATGTTTTAACAAATCCAAGGAGTCTCATATTCTTTGCCATTGGAAGACCAATTGTATGAATTCTAGGAATTACTTTTTTTTGTATTTTAATATAATTACATTTTTTTGTATTTTAATATAATTACATTAATCTTGTGAATCTTTAATAAGATATGTCTAAAGGCAGTGTTTGTGCATACAAGCAGAAATAACATTAAGTAAACTTCAGCCATCCTCCTCTGCTCCTGGACGCAACCAATTAATGGCATTGATTAGCCTCGCACCTGTTAAGTCAGGTGGCTGCATTTCAAGGACGAAAAGCAGCCAATATTCCGTTCCCTCAGGATTGAAGTTGCGCAGAGCTTACTTTCGCTAATTACTGTGTTACACTAAAACGTAATTCACTTTTGATTCTGACTCTCCGTCCTCGCTCGTTCCCCTTCCCTCTGGCCCTTATCCTCAACGTACTCTCACTCCCTGACTGTCCTCTCCGCCGCCCCCCAGTGGCCTTGTACGCCATCAGCGCCGTGTACTTTGCCGGCGTGATGGTGCGCCTGATGCTGACCCTGACACCGGTGGTGTGCATGCTGTCGGCGGTGGCCTTCTCCAGCGTCTTCGAGCACTACCTGGGGGACGACATGAAGCGGGAGACTCCCCCCGCTGAGGACAGCAGCGACGAGGATGACAAGAGGAACTCTGGCAACCTCTACGACAAGGTCAGCGAGAATGGAAGGGAGCCTTGCAAACCCCCCTTCCCTTTGCTCTACTCGCTCGCATAAAACACAGTGGTGCTGCTTTTGTTTCACAGCTGACTCATATTAACATATTTAAGACAATAAAACATATCACTGTCTGGACTGCCCTTGAAGGTTTTAATGTTAAAGCCCTGCGGACGGGACGGTTGCATTAGAATATGAGTTTGTCAGTAAGGTAGGTAAGTACCTGCACACTCAGGTTTACGGTGATAAACACATTATTTAATCAAGTAATCTAATAACACTTTGCAAATTTAAAGAGCAATAGTAAATATACAAAAGTCAAAATAAGACATGTAATCATAAAATGAACAATTAATTGGTTTCCTTTATAGAAAGATAAATATTTTTCTTGTCTAAATATAATATATGTACATATACTATTTGTCAAAACTAACCACTTTAGTGTATTTAAGTGCAATTAGGACTGTCTTTGGTCGGATTTAAACAGATAGTCCTTGTCATCTTGCTAACACAACTCACTGCAATTAAACTGAATATACCTGTTTTATTGGATTGGTGCATTTTAAGCTCTAATTGCTAATTACACCACTTGATCGTTTTCTTTCTGTGGATTTAATGCATCACTGAGGGGTGCCTGTTCCCGTGTGTGTGAGCGCTCGTGTAAGACCATTAGTAAATGTGCTTTCCTAAGTTAACTGTTAGTTAACTAATTTCAGTGGTTATTTTCTTTAGCATAACATAGCAAAATTATGGACATCGTAAATAGCCACCATATTGATTTACATTGCTAACTATCCATTACTGGTACATATAGCCATAATGTACAAGTGTTTATAACTCATGCACTGGGATCTGCACCCTATAGACATGACCTGAAGCAGCTGTGCAGTATGGGTGAATGCAAAAGATATTGTTGATGCGTCCAACGCAAAAAATAATCCTTTCGGTCCAGAGGAGTGTTATCGTTCACCACCTCGCGTCATGTCCACACTTGCTATGCAAAACACAGTGCACTTACTGTTATGTAAATATGTACTGTGTATAAATGGTTGAATTAAACAAAGCTTTGACGTAAGGAATTTGTATTGGTCATTTTAAGTAATAGTTGTCTGTGAGCTACATTCCTAATCAGTTTGGTTTAGTTTCAACAGAAGATGTAACTTTGTTGCATAAAAAAGTATAAAGGCTTTCAATAAAAGCCTCAAGGTTTTCAACAGAGGTGCACTCCTTGATTTGGGTACGGATTGGCTTGTGTGGTTTATACAGAATTGTTTTAGCTTGAAAGCTTGAACTCAACTCTACTTCTCCTACATAGCTCATATTGTTGTCTACCCCTTAGGCACATTTGTCTTTCAGATAATTTGAGCTGGGGAAATTTGTTAAAGATGCATGTACACAATTGACTAACTTGAACATCAGAAACATAACTGTGTGCTCTCAATGTTGCACACTTAGGTTACTTCTTTGGTTGTTCATTTGGTTTTAGGACAGGCTCCCCATTAGATAAGTAGATTCTGTTGTATCTTGTCCATTTGCATTACATATTTATACCCCCAAAGATGTACACCAAGAATTGGAAACATAATATGTACTACAAAGAGAGTTTTCAGTGCTCAATGCCACCTACACTGTCATGTTGCTAGACACGCTTGGTGGTTGAGTCCATTCCTCAAGGGTCTTTTCTTTTTTTTCCTCCACTTTGACATAACGGTTCATGTTTCAAGGTTAGTTTAGCCAATGACAAAGGTTGAAAACATCTGAAATCAAATTTTTTTAAATATTACAATATTTAATTAATTTCCTGTGTTATATTGAAATTTCCACTTGCCAAAGAATGTTGTTTTGGAATTTGAAGTCCAGGATAGGAAAGTGATTTCAATTAACTGCAACCACAACACAACGTATGCATATACTTGTATATGCATTTATATCAAGACTATCACGTGAAGTAGATTCAAATTAGACAGGTGTGTGCACATCCTGTTTGTTTCAAAGCTAAAAACAAAACTAACACCTTTTTGAAAGGGTTTCAAAGTAGTAATCACAAAACTTGCGCTTATATAATCTCAGATATAAATTGCCAGGCAACTTTCAGTTTGTTATACTAAAATAAAAACCATTAGCATAACGAACATCAGTGAACATTTACCCATAATACCCCCAGGCTCTGTGTCTGACTACGGTACTTTAACAGCAGGGCACTTGCTGCTCTTTCGTTTACCCAGAGAACCCCATATTCCTGTCAATTTTGTCTAAGGTGAGGGGCAGCAGAGGGGGGAAATGGGATAGAGAATGGTGTACATTTAACAGAACACCTTAGGGGGAGGAGTTGAGGAGGAGCCACACATAATTCAGCTGTGCATTGTTTCGAAAAAGTAAGATTGCTAACTGGTTTCCATCAAAAGAGCAAACAAAACAAACCAAGGAGTATCCCTTTTAATGTTAACCAGTGGTATAAATACAACCATGAACTATGGATTGGGGGGAGGGGCATGGCTATTATTTGGATTGCTGTAAAAGCAGTTGGTTTTTAGTTTGAGCTGTTCCTTGGCTGTGTTCGCCTAGTTGATATAAAGCTGCACTGCCAAATTAAAATAACATTAACCCATCACATCTTTTCCTGCACTCCTCATTCACATCTCCCCCGACAGCAGGGAATAACGCAACGCACTCTTAAGATATACCGTGTTTGTTTACCTTGCTCAATAATTCATTCACTTCAATAATTCATCTACAGTACCTGTACTTGGTGCCACAGGCAAAGCCATCCACGGTAATAGCATGTGTCTCCCCCTGCAGGCCGGCAAAGTGCGAAAGCACGTGTCTGAGCAGGAGAAAGCGGAGGAGGGCCTTGGGCCCAACATCAAGTCCATAGTCACCATGCTGATGTTGATGCTGCTGATGATGTTTGCTGTCCACTGCACGTGGGTCACCAGCAACGCCTACTCTAGTCCCAGCGTGGTGCTAGCCTCCTACAACCACGATGGGTAAGTAATACCCCCCCCACCCCAATCCCCCTGACACTCAAAACAAGCCCACATTACGGAGTTTCCCATTTCTAGGTCACAGCAGCAGTGTTACCTTAGTAAGAGGAGCTAGAAGCAACTCCACTGTAATAATTCATTATATTGTGGTTCCTTCCTCCTTTCATGTAAATTAAAGGTACCCTTTTGTTAAATTAACTTTTCTTTCTTCTCATTTGTTGTCTCATACAGCCCCAATTCCTTACAGGAAAATAGACTTGCATGCACAATGGTCAGTCATTAGGCCCCAGATGTGCCATCATTTGTTGAGTGTAACCATCTCTGTTTGTGTCTTATTTGGGGCACCCTAAATAAAGAAAAGGTGAACACCATCTAAAACAGAATGTTCTGGTTGAAAGGAGGAAAAGGTCCGTCTATAGAGATGGGGCCTTTTACACCGCAGGTCTGCAAACATTTAATGCCAGGACTGCATGTGTTGGACCTGATGTCATCATTGACTTCTGATTCCTGCATTTAATATTTTCCACCAGGTTAATGTTGTATTCCCTCCTTGTGATGAGATGCGTGTTCATTAACAGTACATAATTATTCTCTCAAACAGGTTGAGTGGGATTATTAAAACGCATAAACCCTCGTGGATTCATCTATATATTAATGAAAGACACAGCAGCTCGCAGACAGTGTCTCTTGTCAGCTACGCAGCTGTCACTCAGTTCTGTTCACACGCGCGCACACACACCTACAGCTAATTGCTTGTCTGACTTCTGCAATGCCTTGGGGTCACTTCAGGACATGGCTTTTCAATTACGGTCTATAACGCGCTAAGCAGGATTTATTATGCACGGATGATATATTCAGCCATTCATCATTCATTCCTATTGCGCCTTAACCTGCCTTCTTCCCCCACCTCCCCCTCTGCCCCTCCCCTGCTGCAGGACACGGAACATTCTGGATGACTTCAGGGAGGCCTACTATTGGCTGAGGCAGAACACAGACGAGCATGCCCGTGTCATGTCGTGGTGGGACTATGGCTACCAGATAGCAGGCATGGCTAACAGAACAACGCTAGTAGACAACAATACATGGAACAACAGTCATATAGCGCTGGTGAGCGGCCTGTCTGTCTGTCTGTGTCTGACATCTGTCCGGGTGTGTGTGCGTGCGCATGTTTGTTTTCTGGCTTTCAACACCCAGCAGATGGTTTGCAGTGCCTCAGTACTCTAAACTTGCAGGGTTTAGTCATGTATTGATGTTAAAAAATCTTCCCCCCCAAATTGGGACTGCTTGTGAGTTTCAATTAATCGCTGTTGTGTTTTTGGCTACAGTTTATTTACATTTGTTGATAATTGAGACATTTTGACGTTTTTTATTTTTAAGAATTTAACTTTTTCTTATGGAAAACTACTAGTAAATTACTATTTATTAATTCATCAAACAATTTAAAACCACAGCACTGTGGACATTTTATTGCCAATACACCAAATTATACAGGCAATGAGAGCTGCAAACGTAAAGGATATACAGTAGCTGAGGCTGCTATAATATATATATATATATAGACACTGAGATTCCTGCTTTAACTGTCACTGATTCCTCTCAATCTTTGACCCTCCTCCAGGTGGGCAAAGCCATGTCGTCCAATGAGAGCGCTGCTTACACAATAATGAGGTCACTGGACGTGGACTATGTGCTCATTATCTTCGGCGGCGTGATTGGCTACTCGGGCGATGACATCAACAAGTTCCTCTGGATGGTGCGGATAGCGGAGGGAGAGCACCCCAAGGACATCAGGGTGGGTGTGCGTGTGATGATGGGTGCCTGCCTATCACCGCTGCCGGTCTCTTTGAAACCGAGCCAAGCTGAAGTGCACACACGCACACACACACTGTCCAATGTCAAGGACACTTTGCAGGAGACTTAACAGTGCTTTTGTTCCTCTGCACGCTTCTGGTAAACGTGGATTTCTCCACAAGTACACGTCAAAGGATAACCATTGACAGATGATGGGGAGTATAAGATACACTTCAGAGCACTACTCCAGGGTTGTTTAATATTGTATTATTACAGTCTTGGGAGAAGAATCTCAAAGATGTCAATTCTGCTAATGGTTGCACATGCTCACTTGGCACGCACCGTCTGTTCAATAGACTCTACATTAAGACCTTTTTACTTTATTAATCTTCAGCAAGTTGTGAGGACCAGTGTGTGCTATGAATCACCCTTGATTTAACTTCTTTTTGACCTCTGTTTTGTCCTCTTTTGACCCTCAGGAGAGTGATTACTTCACTCCTCAGGGAGAGTTCAGAGTGGACAAAGCTGGCTCACCTACCTTGCTCAACTGCCTCATGTACAAGATGTCTTACTACCGCTTTGGTGAAATGCAGGTGAGTGGATCAGTCAGCAGCCTGGCCTGTTGAACACTTCCCACTGCCAGACTATGGAGGGATACACTGCAGTGGCTTTGAAATACCGCCGCTTTTCTTTTAGTTATGTTTTAGCTAGGTTAGTTGTCTGTGGGCACTGGTTCTCCAACAAGTTGTACATAGCGTTTACAGGAATTGGGTGTACACAATACTATATTGTATAAATGCAATTGGATACTGTCCAGTAGCCTGTGATGAGATATTTGCTCAATAGGGCTGATACCTTTTCATGGTGTCACTGGCTCTGATTGGACAAGAGAAATGTCATTCTCTGGATGATAATGGAAGCATTGGTTAAGGGTCGATGACCACATGACAAATCCCAGACTTGCAGAGGAGTGACATAACGTCTTGGTCAAACACTGACGACTTGATTGGCATTTAGCAACAAGCTATTGTAGCTCGCCTTATTATATTGAGCGTTTATCGCAGGTGTCTGAGAGCCCTTTAGGGATGAGGGGGTGCGGGCGGGCAATCTGAAAGGCGTCGGTGTTTGTTCCGGCGGCAAACACAGGAAGAGATGCGAAGGGCCGAGGAGATGCCAGGTGCTCTCATCCACACTGTGAAAAGCCGCCCAGCCAAACAGCTCAGAGTCTTCAATGAGGACCGCTTGAGCTGCCAGCGTGCGTCGGCAGGTAGCCAAGGCTCCACGCTGCTCGCTCACAAGCCGGAGAGGATGAGAGAGGGGGGAGGGGGGGAGCGAGGATGAGAGAGAGGGGGGGGGGGGGAGGAAGGGGGAGCGAGGATGAGAGACAGCGCAGGTGAGAGGCGGGTCGGCGAGGGAAGAAAGCGGCGCAGGAACAGCTTGGGTTTTTGCAGTAACAAGATGTGACAAGAGCACAACAGACGTATCGCAGGACATCACGGGAGAGACGGTAAATGAGAATGCGGTACATTGTAGAGGAGAACAGCAGCTGGTAGCCATGACGGTGTGTGATGTCCTACAGGAGAAAGTGGAGTGTTTGCCTCCCGATGGACCTGAGGAGTGTAGCTCCGCAAGCCTACAGACACAGTGGCCAAGTGGCTGTAATATTTTGAACTAGTTGTAATTATGAACTATGTAATGTATACATGTATTCCATCCTTGATTAATTTGTCATTAATTTGGTCATTTTTAGACTGTCTAAATCGTTCCTTTACTATGTCCGTATTGCAAGTGTTCAATATGTCTGAGATAAAAGAAGTACATTTGCAGCCAAACCGGATGTTGCTTGTTCTGTACACTAATGGTCACTCACACTGCAGAACACAACACCATCCACCATTGTCATCCATTTAGAAAACAATTCATTTCTTGATATTTATTTATTCATATATTTATTTATTTAGTTTTTTCTGATAACCCACGCCTTTTTCCCGTCCAGCTGGACTTCCGGACACCGCCAGGCTTCGACCGAACTAGGAACGCTGAGATCGGCAATAAGGACATCAAGTTCAGGCACCTGGAGGAGGCCTTCACCTCTGAACACTGGCTAGTGCGGATCTACAAGGTGAAGAAGCTGGACAACCGAGAGGTGTTGGACCACAAGCTGCGCAGTGTAGTGCCCAAACAGAAGTACACCTCCAAAAAGGTAGAGCATTGTTTATGTTGTACTTGTTATCGGAAGTAGCTATGTCGCTTTTAACCCTCGTAATGTACTCGTAATATAGTTTTTAGCCACACGGCGGCGCCATCTGATTGTGTATGATTTGTGT
>JAODUG010000003.1:436744-447262 GCA_027564795.1 Aphredoderus sayanus | reverse complement strand
AGGTTTAGCGCCTTCTATCTGCCACAAAAGCTAGTGATTTGGGTCATTCTGACCCGGAGTACATTACAAGGGTTAACTTGCCTTGTAAACAGAAAGTAAATAAGCAGCATATTGGTAACTCAGTAGGCTGCATACCCAAATATGTGGAGGATTCTGTAATAAAAAGTTGAGTTGGTCAATATATAAATTGGTGTAATTTATAAATAATTTCATTTTTTTTTTTCTTACCTGAATATCATTATTTATTCCATTTTTAGATTGTAGATTCTTTCAGGTTATTTTTTCTTCTTTCTTACCTGAATGTGATTAGCTATAACATTTTTAGATGTCTGTTAAAAACTAGTTTCTAAAGTGACTTTTTTTCTGTTGTAACAGACAGCAAAAAGGAAGCGTGGACACATCAAGAACAAGCTGACTCTGAAAAAAGGCAAAAAACTAAACAAGAAATAATGTTGAGGAACTGGTACGAAAATACACACAAATATAAATGCAACTTGCGAAGAAACCTCTAACCAATGAAGAAGAACAGAAATGCTCCTGGAATGTTGGCTGTCGGTTTTTTAAGTGCCGATCCTTATAGTGCCACCTAGTGTTGGAGGTTAAAGTGTCATATCTGGCTACATCCAGATCTGTTGTCTGTTTTCTCCCAAGGAACTTTGTCTCGTGCTCTGCTTTTGTTTTGTCTTCCTTTTCTTTCTTTTTTTGTACTTTAAAGAGTGGTAACGCATACGGCTGCGTAACTCATTTGTTGAAATGTCTTTATTTAAAAAAGAAAAATCAAATTTTCTTTTTATTTTTAAATTTTTTTTGGTGGTACATTTAATTAACAGTCTTCAGGGGTGGGGTGGGGGTCGTACAGAAAAGATAAATAAGAAGGGACTTGGGAGCATTTGCACCAAAGAACCATCCACCTCGCTCCTCGGCACATGCAGACTTATTCCGATTAGTCGAGTGAGGAAGTAGTGAAAGACAAAGACTTGTTCCTGATGCGTGTACAGAGGGGACAGTATGCGAAATGGAGGAACGCCACTGTCTAGGCACAGCCCATCTGTAATATTGATCTATTTCTTTCTCTCCTCTTCATATCATTTCTCATTTTTCGGTCTGCCTGGTTCCCCAACATCTTTTACAACAGATTCTTAAAAAAACTAACAAAAAAAATGGCCTGATATGTAAATATGTTCTGTAAAGAAAGTGTCTCAAAGGGTTCTAATATATTGGATTATTGTGGTGATTTTAAAAAAAAGATTATGCAGATTTTGTTTTTTCCTTATTCGTTTGGTGTTATCTTTGGCGTCTTTTGTACGGCAGCAAATAGAACAGTGGAATGCAATAAATTCTTGTGTTGGGACTGGAGATTTTGTTGAAAGAATGAATGTGAATTTTTACAAGCCTTTGCCCTTCCCGTTAGTAATTTAGATTGTATATTCTGCTGCAAGGGTTTTTAACAAAAAACGGCAAAATATAATAAAATAAAACAATTATGTAAATAGTAATAAAATAGGCCCTTCCCTTCCAACAGAGAGAGCTCTCTCTATTGGTGAGTAAGCCTAGTGCCTCATTGATGGTTGTCATCTCCACAATTTAATTTCTTCATCTTATCACACTTTAATTCTACTTACATTTGTCTTCTAAGACCAGGTTCATGTATTGTGATCTGGTAGAATATTACTAGGCCTGCAGATGGTTTCACAGGTGAACAAACATGTACTGAAGTCAGGAGTAGTCGCAACGTACAGACCAGCTTCTTCAGTCGGCAAAGTCATTAAAATGTATTTTATGGGCACTGCACTGTTCTTAGCTCTGGGTTCCATAGATGCCCTGGTCAAAGAAAACAGGAGACATGTATGTACACACTTTCTTGGTGCGTTTTCCAGTGAATGGCACATTACAATAAAATGTTAATCTTAGAATCTTCACAAAAAGATTTTTATCTTTTCTTTGCTTTCTTTTTCTTTTTGTATTTCTGTGCATTCGTTGAAACGCTTTTGTCTACTTTGATCTCTGTTGAAACAGCCAGTGTTAGTCACTGACCCTTCACACCATTAATCTGTATCCAGATGTTTTCCGATCACATGAGAACAAGCCAGTTTGGATTAAGCCTTAATGTGATACAGAACGTGTACAGAGTTTCCTCCCTGTTAACTTTGTTTTATTTACATACTTTTTATTTGAGGACAGCTTCACATTTTGTTACATTAATGCAGTATGGTTTTGCTGTTTCCCTTTGCTTGTTTTCGTCTTTCCAAGTTTACATTTTGACATTTAGTTAAGTTTACTCATGTTTAAATGTAAGCAAAATAAAGATTCTCGTGAACCTGTTTTTCAAATTGTTTTAATGATGCTTGATTCAATGGAGTTTAAAAATTAAATATTAAAACAAACATGTAGACTAACTATATCCACCCTGTTTACTGTGCAATCACGGTATGTTTACTGTAATTACTCGCAATCATTAGGCTTGTGTTAATGCATAGAGAACCACAAGATGGCAGTGTTGCCTTTGGATGGCGATGGCTTAGTCATCTAACTCAAATAAATGACCTCTATATTGTACAAGTGCAGCAAAAACACATTTGCATGCATGGTTATCTCATCTCCCTTGGATTCTGGTTTTAAAAGAAGACACACTTGGAAGAATTGCCATGGCAGATTTATTAGAATAAATGAATTATATTAATTTTCTCAAATCTGGTATGACAAATGCAGTGCTGCATGTGTTCTATCTAAGGAGGATTGGGATTAATAATGCAGCACTGGCATGAATTACAGGGCCCATTAAAATGAACATACATTCAGGAGACCTTGGGTGGGCACGGGATATCCTGTGAAAAGAAAGCTGATCTTGTGTATGACCAGACAGTCGGGACACAGTTTAAAAAAGAAATGTCTGCACATTAGTAGTTATAGAAAATTACTGATAAGGCCAGTTTTGTACAAAAACGCTAAGTGGGTTTAATGGATGTTGGTTACACATTTGTAGTCTATTGACGTTATCAGTTCAGTACCTCACCATCACAGTGTGATTGTGTAATCATTCCACAATAAATCCTTCTAGCTAAATAACACTTCATTTAGTCTTAATGTGTTGAATAATACAATAAAAATAAAAAAACTACTCTTAAAGTGTCATGGGGGAAGATGTCAGTTTTGGCACCATCACTATAGTCCTTATACTGTTATAAAAATAAAATAAATAGTAGGGGGAAAATTAGTACATGTGCTATATACAGCACACAAGCTAGTTCCCTGTGAAGATGTTCTCTCATCTTCATAGAGGCAACCTTCTTGTTAGAACGAGAGGCACCACCCTGGGCTACCTACAGAGATACAGTACATTAGCATCAGCAGGTGTGAGCTGGGTACACATTCTGCTTAATTAACAAATGTCATCTTGAGGACAAGGTGAATAATCTGCCTCAAAATGCAGTGTGAAACAATGACTGAACGGTGTCACCTTGATATATAAATTCACATTTTACTGAACTGTTGACTTAGTCATTCTCAACGAGATACATATATATTGTTTTTTTTAATAAATGTTTTATCTAGATAAAGACTAATATGTATTTATAACCATAAACATGTTTTCAATGTGGGTAATAAAAAAGAACTGAGAACATCATGGCAGGATAAACATATTGTAAAATCATGTAAACAAAACATACAATCATACTGCAATTTAACATATCTGACATTTATTTGTATTTAACATGGAATCGGCTGTTATGTAATTGGTCTTTTACTTCATTGTTTGGTTTTTAACCTCTTGCTTGTATCTTTATTCATATGAGAGCACTTTGTGACAAACCATTTGGGTTTTAAGCATTTCTAAATAAATTAGATAATAGACTTCAATCTTACATGCTACTGGATAAGCTCTACAACTCGGCTTACAGTTACTTCAATGGCTGTGTGACAAATAAAAAAGGTTAATGTAGAGAATGGGCTAAAATACTGAGGGGGAAAAAAAGAAATGTGAACTAGGGCATGTCTTCACTGTGCATGTGCAAAACGGCCTTGGCAATGTGAAAAATAGAAATACTCTACCTTGAATATTAACACTACTATCATATAAAATGTATAATATATTTCCCCCCTCCCCTGGTTATTAGAGCAGAGACCAAGTTGGCAACTTTCTGTGGGTCTGTCCCCAAGTGAGTCGCGAGTCTAAAGCTCCGGTCAAACGGATTTGGGGAGACACTGGGGATAATGGCTCCCTGGAGAGTCCTTTTTCTCCAGGTTTAGCTCTTGTACTGGAGTGGAAGAGTCTGTTACTGAGAATAGCACGTTGCTCAAGTGTCAGGGAGATTTCCACAGGGGCTTGTTGTAAATCCAGCCTTCGCCCTACACATTCAGAAACAGTAAAGGGAAGAAACTATTAGACTGGTAAAACCATCCTGATTTAGCAAGCCCCACCTCTACGATTCGCTTCCCATTTCAGTCCGGGAAAGCCAAGTTCCAGTTCAGTTGGTGCCTACAGTATGCGATCACATTGCCTGTGTTTGGGATTGCTTGAAAGTGATAGCATGCTGAGAGTGATGAAGAACAAATTCCCTATTGGCAAACACACATCAATCAATATCCTGTACTGTATGACATAACTTTAATAGATAACCCACAGCCTGTGAGTGCTCAAATATAGCTGCTCTCCCAAACAACAATGTCAGTGTATACTGGGGTGTGTGTGTGTGTGTGCCTCTGTGCAGGTACCTCTTTAGTGAAGTATTTGGGTGTCCAAGGTGCGTTATCTGTCGCTCGCTGCCTCTCCTCCCCTCTCTGGCGCTCCTCCAGATGGTGTTTGTGTTCCGTGGCCTCATCAATGTTCCCTTCCTTCAGAGACTTGGTGACATGTTGCCATAGCCGCCTATAGGCGCACACACAAGGTAAACAAACAGTTTCACTTGACACTTTAAAACACTTTTGAACCATTGTTATTAACTTTGTTATGTTATTGCATACTTGCTGCACTCAAAACAGGTACAAAAATAAGGTCATTTTATCCAAAAAGGCACCTGGCTTATACAGTAGATTACATGTGGAGGGCCAGGGCCAAAAACAAAAGCCATATTCCACCTGGATTCTGTCCGGCCCTGTTTCTCAACGGGGCGGAGCTTCTTTTTAATGACCGGCAGTTTGGCCGTGTCAATCACTTTGGTCTCGCCGCTGCTGTAGGAGAACTCCAAGGTGCCGTTCCACTCCCCCTGGGCCTTGCACACGATGGTGTTGGTCTGGTTGTGCTTCACCTCGGCCGTCACTCTACGCAGGGCAAGCAGTGACAGCTGGTCAGGATCAGTTCACGCCTATTTGTAGGGTTTACAGTAAGTCTGCCCTTGACATTATTACAGGATTTATCTTCAGTCGTCTACAAATATGTACAGGCAATGTACTTCATTGCAATCACACAAGTTGTTCAACTGGAGAGACGTTATCTCCACAACTGTGAAATGTGATGTTCTTGAGTGCAATTTATTTCTGTAAGAATTGAGGCCTTGTAAAACCCCTTGAGACTCTATAGTGGGCTACCTAAATAAACGTGACTACCTTGAAACCAGACCGACCTGTGTACCTTCCCCCCATAGAAAGGCTTGGTGTGAAAGGTCACAGTGGCAGAGTAACCGCTCTTGGCACAGTTGATGGAGACTTTCCCGCCCAGTTCCACCCAGGGAACGGTGAGGATGGAGCGGGCGTAGGCACAGGGTAGAGTGAACACATACTCCTCGTCGTGTTCGAGAAGGCAGAGCACCCCTGAGAGGACAGACAGGGGAGGTTGAGTAGGGCTAAGGTCAACCTGCAGATGCATGCTGGGTAAATAACTCCACAGAAAGAGAGGAAGTCAACAACAGCTGCTAATGTTAGCATTAGCATAAGGTTTCTTTGGAGACTTTTCTTCTCGAGGGTGTTTGGCAGGAAAAATAAACAGCAGAAAAACTATTTTGGAACTCAAAACACCTCAGAACCTCTTGGAAGGTTTATTTTCTTCATGCGTTTGTGTAATCAAGTAGGTCAAATTAAAATCAGATAATAACAAACCACAAATAGTTCCGGCAGCAAACAGTTAAAGGGCAACTTCCATTTAGCCTCGTGAGACCATTCTGATCTCGCAAGCTTCAATTTAATTTCGCCGCAAGAATCAGTCTGGAAAGGCTGGGGATCATTGCGACTGTAGTCCGAGTAGCATCTGAACTTTCAAATCAGCGTCGTCATTATAGCTACAGGCGTGGTTTAGGTGTGACGATAGAGAAAGCGACTTGGAAACTTCAAAATAACAAAAGCTTAACGTGGATGATGCTATATCGTCAGTTTTATCTCAAATGAAGACTATATTTTAATTGAAAATAGAACAAACAACAGCATTTAAGGCTTTTGTAGACGCAAAAGATTGTTTTTGCTCTACTCCCAACTGGTTTCGGCAAAAGTTTAATTTCCTACGACGTCATATTGGTCTAAGTGGTTGAAGTTACAGTGACAGACAAATGGTTTAACAGAAACATAGAAGACATTAAATCAATTTACTGCATTTTCTCTTTGGCTTATATGTAATTTATATTATATATATTATAAGATACCGAAAATACATATTGTAGGATAAAACCTTCAATTCCATAGTGTCAAAGGTTTGATTTTATTAAATCAAGCTCCCCTTTACAAGCAACTCTGGCCCCAATACCAGGCAACAGGAGCTCATAAATCAATCCTTCAGAGCACAAAAATAACCAATCATCAAACGGTCCCAGGGTGAAGGGCTCTACACCACCATGACAGTGGCAGGCTGCCCTTTAAAATACTAAAGCCCTGAGTCATGATGACTCACCAGCAGGCTTTTCTATGTAATCCTGAGGAAAATTGCAAGGGTTCTCTGAGCTAGTACACATTCAGTATTTGGGTCCAAGGACATTGTTCAGAATGAGTCATCCCAAACAGCCTATGTGGTGTCAAAGTGATGACTGAAGGGACAGGCTTATCGATTGCCATGAGAGTGTAGGTCTCATCCCCCTTGATAAAGGACAGGACGCTAAACATACTGCTCCTATTTACAGTAGTGGTGCAGCCATCATTAAAGTACAAAATGTAATCTACATTCATTTATTATAAATGTTTGAATTGTACTGAAACAGGAGATAAAACAAATCTCAGGTATTATGAATGTATACACTAACTACATATTTAATGTCAGATAAGCAGTTTCCCTCAGAAAACAGTGGTTCTTAACCCTCCTGTTGTCCTCGGGTTTAAATGCACTACCGTTTTATGCCAACAGATGGCATGTGATTGTGTCTGATTGTGTAGAATGTGTATTTATTTATTTATGTCTTTATTCATGTATGTGTTTGTTTTTTCATGCCTATGAATCCTCCTGTTGTCCTCTGGTTTCAAACGCAAACCTTGTTGTGGCAGCAGTGCACATCATATGTCTGTGTAAGCTGTAGAATTAGAATTTGCACCCTCTATCTGCCACAAAGAGGTAGTGTGTTGGAAAGAAAGAAAGAAAGAAAGTAATACACACAGCACTGACACTAAAGGGATCTACACAGTAAGACACAATCCGATGGCGCCGTCTGCTGGCATAAAACAGTAGTGCGTTTGAAACCTGAAGACAACAGGAGGGTTAAACGGAGAAACCGGAGTCTGGCCTTACCTTCCCCCACCATGGACACGCCTATGGACATGCCCATGAACTTGCTCTTGGTCCAGACGTGGGCGTTGACACACATGCGCTTCTCCCGGCACTCACAGTAGAACCCCGAGACGGGCGGGTGGTGGGACACCTGCTCGGCAACGAAGCGGACTCTGTAGACGCCCCCCGGCGACGAATCGTCTCTGTCGCCCGGCCGGGCGTTGTTGGGGCAGCTGCCCTGGTTGGCCCGGCTGGCGGGCGGCTTGACCCTGTCCTGAGGAACGTCCCAGGAGCAGTGGAAGGTCTCGCCCAGCGTCGGGTTGTAGGGCTTCTTGGCCACGGCGCCCTTGCGGCCCTCGTGGAAGGCGGTCAGGTAGTACTCCACGAAGCGCACGATTCGCTCCTCGGCCGTGGCCCCGGCCGTGATGGACAGGAACATGTCTGGGTGGGCCATGAAGTTGGCGTACATCTCCAGCAGGGAGCGCTTCTCCAGGATGAAGGTGGGCAGCACCACCTAGTGGACCAGGACAAAAACAACATGTACTTAAACCACCTAGTGGACCAGGAAAACATGTACTTTATAGACCATACAGAAAGGTGACAGTTGTATTACTTTTCATGCTGAGGCAGTACGTATGGAACACCAAGAGATTGGCCTGCACACTTTGAACCCAGATCCAGTGAGGATCCAAACATTATTACACTACAAGCAATATTAAATAATGTACAGACCCATCTGTTGTTGCTGATGATCTGTATCATTTGAAGTACACTTCTCAAAGGTAATGCACATATCCTCTACAGGTAAGGGTGGCACCCTGAATGAAATCTCTCAGAATAGGACCAATCTAAAATCTAATAATGTAGAATAGAATAGAAAAGATCAAGAGCCTAGGCTCTAAAGCACTGTTGCGACTGCTTTCAACCTTAAAGTGGGTCGAGACACCTACCTCATCCCTGGAAGAAAAACAATGGATCCACATTTTATTAAATAATAAGGCCGGAATAATGTTACACTTTTATCATCAACATAGCCTATGAAAAGACACACAAAAAACAATGCATATCTTCCACTACCCAGCATTACCAATCTAGACAACAATTAAGATTATTTATTATTAATATTTATATTTGATATGAAAAGATTCCCATATAAGATAGGATATTTCATCACAACTTAGTGATTATTTCCACATCTCCCAGAAGCAGCTACCCGTGTGAGGTCCATGCCCAGCTTGAGCTGGGAGAGCAGGTGAAGGATGATGCTCCTCTGGTCGTCCAGGACGCCCAGGTCATCCTCTGCGTTGTCCTCCATGTCCGTCACCTCCTCACTGGGGCTGATGTCTTCCAGCCCTGGGTGCTGCTGGAGAAACAGGAAATACATGATCAACAATCACTATTGTCTCTTTTGTAACTTGAAGTCAAATTCATGTTAATTGTTTTGTAATTTTTGACTAGCCCATTCAAGAACCACAATTATTGCTGTACAGTCTTGATCTCCCCCACCCATTGATAAATGGGGCAACTTGAAATAGATGGTCATTTCGTCCGCCATTACTATTAAACAATTCAGCTGGAAGTGGATTCACTTTGTGCAAAAAGAGCTAACGCCTGTGATATTTCTGTAATACACAGCAGTGCATTGGGGTGGTCAGCAGAGGCCTATGCATAATGCAAGAACATCCATTTCCACTACCTCCCTGTGTTGGTTGTAGCCTACTTACTTTTCATCTTCCTTTTATGTTACATTTTACTTTACTTTAATCAACCCCACACTAGCTAACTAGCTAATAGCTGCTTACATTTTACACTATCAATCAGTTTGCAAGGCTATTTGACAATTTTATGGAGAAATAACCCGTCATCTCTCCCACTGCTGGTAGAATAGGCAGAAAAAGGGCAAAAAAGATGGAGAGCAACAGCACGAAGAACTCCTGCAGTGAGGTGGAAAAACAGAGGAAACAAAAAGAGGTTTCCAGTAGTGTGCCTGCCATGACACCTGAATATTTAATTCAATACGCTCCACAAAACCTCCACACAGGTTTTTGCAGTGTATTCTTTCTCACTTACATTACACACACACACACACACACGCACACACTCACACACGCACGCAGGCACACACACACTTTCATACTCACTCGAATAGTGCCTGACAGGCAGTGCACGTTAAATGCGAGTCATGTGCATTAGTGCATATTAACGACATGAGCATGCATGCAGGCATACACGCTGAAGTCCCAGGAGCTACCAGGATTTCTGAGCTATATATAGAAGAGAAGGAAGTAAGGGAGTCTATTATGACTCCAGCAGTACCAACTCATTAAAAGAGTCTCTTAAATAACAATGGAGATAACACTTTAAGAGGTCAAGCTAGTCGACTTGCTAATTTCGGGAACTCATTAACTGCAGCTTTTCAATACACTTTAACTCATCCAAAGGTTGGGTAATGACATATTTGAAATGCCTAATGATTGAAGAGATTGATCTATTATTAGTTTTGTAACAATGATTTGATTTTCACTGGCCATATACAAATATTACACTGTTGTTATGAACAAGTATGGAAGAAGTACAATATTTAATGAGGTAATGGCTAGAGGGAACAAAAATAAAAGGTACATTCCTTGATTGTGTTATAATCCTGAAAATCTCCCCAGTTTAATTGAAAACAACACTGCTAGCAACTAGATGTCTTCTAGCTGACATAATCATCCTGTCCCATCTAATGGGCCCTGCCCAGCATGGGTACATGTATATCTAGAGCAAATTCTGGGTCACAGACACACTGCAGCTGTGCCAAAACTCACCATTAATGTCTCCTAAAGGATTGTTCATATTGGACACTGCAGACCTGCATTACCTATAATTTCAAATAAGGTAACTTTTTAATACAGTTC
>JAODUG010000003.1:368442-385452 GCA_027564795.1 Aphredoderus sayanus | reverse complement strand
TATGACCCCCCCCCCCCCCCTTCCTCACACACAGCATATTAAACAGACAAAGAAAAGTACCCCGCTGAGTTTGAGAGTCTTGCTGTGCTTGCCCTCCATCACTCCGCTGTAGTCTTTGGGATGAGTAATCAGACGCCAGTCAAATGTATAGTCTGTCCCTGAGGAGAGTGCCACAACAATGTGAATCTAACGCACATCAGAAACGGAACAGGCCTCTCTGTGTGCTAAATGTGTTTAGAGGAAGTGTTGTTTTCTCAAAAGCGCACACGTAGGGGATATAATGCAATGCTATATTAGAATTTATTAAATTCTATTATAATACAGTATGTTATCAAATATAACAAATGTGCTTATTGTTCTCAGATCTTTTATCTAAAGTAGTATTAGTATTATGGAACATATATTTGTTAGTATCTTGCACAAAGATGGTAACAAAAGCCCATGGCAGGGCTAAAACCCCTAACATTTTGGCTGGAATTCGACCATCCCTCCATTTATACATTACTGCACCTTCTACAGGAAAAGGACTGCAGAACTCTGTCATATTTGTTGCAGGAATCAGCTGTGTGCCAATTATAAATTAATTACACAGTATAGTATAAAGCAGTTACCTGCTGGGACCACATAGGCATTCAGTTCCACTGCATTGTTGGGCAGAGTGACCTCAACATTCTTTCCTGCCGAAACCACCAGCTCCCTCACTACCATGAAAACCACAGAGTCAGAATGGAAATAATGGAATGAATAAGAACAGAAATAAAACCAATTTTATATGATACCCAAGCCTCATTACCTGGATGTAATGAGGCTTGGGTGTCATATAAAACTGGTGAATTGTATCTCAGTTTCTTCTACCGATTAGAAACAACAAAAACTGTGATAACAGTGCCTCCTATCTGGAAGATACGGATTCGCTGTACACAATACACTTTGTTTTAGATAACCTAAACAAGAAAGAAGTGGGAAGACCTCTTATGTTGAACATACATTCAGAATTTCCATATATTTAATGTGTAAATGGACTGTCAGCATGGTAACGATAAACAATATTGAAATGTAATATTTAAGCATAGGTACTACTCATGTAAACATTCAGACCAATAATTTCAAGATTTGTTAAGGTATCTTAAAATGTCATACCACATCCAATAATATTTTGATTAATGGCAACTAAAATGTTAAATTCTGCCTGCCAATATGATATTCTAAAAAAAAAAAAAAACATGACTAGTGTTTTGTTAAATTTCACAATAACACCTTGTAGACACAGGATACAAATTAATTCTAAGCTAATTCAAACCGCTATTGTGCGCATATAAAAAAATAATAAATTAGAAATATGTATTCATCGATGTGTCCTTACCAGTCTGTGTGGGGGCAGTAGTAACTATACTGGCTGGGGTTGGGGTTGTAATTCCTTCAGTGCTGTTGGAAGAAGCAAAGACATCTACGGACTCCTCTGATGTTACGTTCTGCTGTGGAAGAGGAGGAAGGCTATCTGCAGATCTGTTGGCTAGCAGGCTGAGGTTCTTGTTGGATGTTTGAGGAAGTACTGTAGTCTGTGGAACCCCCAACGTCACGGAACGTGCCTTCAGTTATAAACCACACATCATAAATTAGTTAAAACAGTGTTCAAATTTATATTGTCATTTCATTATATTGTGGTTTATTTAGAAAGAGTGTTTGCTTTTTAGACTTAAACGTTTAACACATCTTCTGATTAGTTTGTCATGCGGTACTCCCTATCTTTAATGCTTCCTCTCATTTTGATACAAAGCAACATTGGAAGGAAGGAAGAAGTCGGAAGGAATGGAGACAATTGTTAACACTGGATAAACATTCCCCTGAGTCATGCTCAGAGAGGAAAACCACTGTGAGCACAGATTTTAAAGATACATAGAGTAGAATAGAGGTGGTCAGGCTTGTCTTTCAGGCTAGGTGTATAGAGGCTGCTGTATTTGTCTTTCAGCAGACCTTTCATTTATTCATTTTCATTGTTATCTGTCTTCATTAATGTATGTACATACTGTCATTTATGTAAATAGTATCAGTGTAAGGCCAAACTGAACACATTTCAATCACCTGAGTAATAAGAAATTTTAAAAAGGGTGTATTTTCCCACAACTGTACATTTTCTAAATGCTTTTAGGACACTCAACAATTACCCATTTTCAACCGTCCTGACCTCAAAGAAACCTATCCTACAATTGCAGCCGGATCTGTACTGAAAAGGTATGCAGCACCTATGGGTAATACTTATTCCACTACATGTTCGTCAACTACAGTTCCCCATTTAACACCATGGTGCCATTCATCATCAAGCTCAAGGATGTAGTGTGTACTGTGTGGATTCTAGGCTTCCTGACAGTCAGGCCCCAGGTGATATGAGCATCTTATTACTGCATGTCTAGAACTGAACCAACAAAATGTTGACTTACTGTGCTAGCAAGCTGAACTTGTTGGTTCTCAGAGTTTTCTTCCTGATTTGCTTTACGAGGTTTTCTACTTCTTGCTATGACCGGGCCCTTCAATTTCATAAAAAAACACAGAATAGATTATTAGCATTCTTAAGAAATAGTAAATATATATAAATATAACCCAAATAATATTTTGTTCAATGTTTTCTCAGCAAAAATCACTAGACACAATATATACACATTAAACTTGAAATTGAAAATGAGAGGATGTTGCATAAAAAAAGAAATCTGAAAAGCACACTATTCATAATGGCAAGTGTTAGAGAAATATAACTGTACATGTTTGAGTCTTAGTCAGACTCAGTTTGAAGAGGAAACAACGGTTCATAAAAATCTGGGAATTTCCGACATAATTATGCTGCAGTTTAGTTAGCACTGGTCATAGATGTGAATTCGACTTAGCTGTGTGGTCTACAACCAAGCATGCATAAACATAGCATAACATTTTACAAACTAGCGGTAGTCATATGTACATTTGCTACATTAATAATCCGCTACTGATGTTCGGTACTACTGTATGTGGGGGATATACAGTACCTGCTAGCTAAATGTTTTGGTTTTAAGATCTTATTCCTGTGGTTTGCAATTTGCTGTGACATCACAATTAGTCCAACCTTCTAAATCAGTTTTAAAAAAGGAAGGAGAAATCGACATATTCCTTTACAGGAAGAATGGGAAAAATCTGCCCCGGTGAGTAATAGCACACTAAAACTACTGCGTTTAGCTAAAGACATTCCTTCAAGGAGGTGTACAGTATGTATGCCAACAAACAAAGTGAGCTGCTTTTATCTAGAATTTCCACTCGATTCGACTCTGTTTGTCTCGTTCTTTGGAATGTGAAGTGAAGTTGGGACTTCAAAAGCATGCAGTGTGGTGTGTGCAACACAACACACAGATCGCAGTGCCACTGGGCAACAGAGTTCAACACAGAAAGCATTTGCTGCGTTCAGTTCCAGGTGCTCGGCACAAACACTGTTGCTTCTGCCGTTTCTGTTGTGGCGTGCAGACAGCGTGTCTGTCCCAACACCGTGATATAGCATACAGTACATTTATGTGTAGGCTGATGGCTTCCAAAACTGTAATTGTGTTGGGTTAAACCTGAATGACAAGGCATTTCTCTTGTTTTTGGAACAACTGTCTGTATTTTAAGCATTGTTGGTTTGCGCTGTTTGGTTCATCACAAACATTTCTATGCACTCTGTGTCTGTGTATTGTAATATTTTTGTGTTGTTGTTGTTTACCTGTTACTTTATCTAATGATATGGACTATAAGTGTCAATATAGTTGTATTGAATGCATTAATCTGTCTTCTTACGCTAAGCTACTAGCGCCAGGCTGTGGTGAAAGTCCAGGAAAGAAGCATCTCTCGATCCCTCGGCGGTCAAGACCCCTGCCCAGTGTGTTGTGAACTACTACCTTGGAGAGCATCTGGAGGAGGCCCAGGGACTCCTGGTGAGGCTGGGGCAGGAAGTGGATGTGGCAGGCCCGTTGTCGGGAGCAACGCAGCAGCACACAGCGGCCGCCCAAGCTCCACACGGCGCTGCAGCTGGGCGTCAGGCAGCACCTCTCCCAGCAGGTCGCGCCGCCCCTCCCGTCAGCCAGGGGGCGCCAGCCGAGGCCGACGACACTGGTCCAGTGGATGCCCAGGACCCCGCCGGTCACTCTGCATGGCTCTGATGACACACCTGGAATACGGGTGAGAGAGGAGGACGGCCTGAGTCTTGGCCTGGCACAGACCCAGGTAAAGACCTTGTACGCCCACATAGGTGTTGTTATTATAACCCTCCTGTTGCCCTTCCAATAGCTAATTATGCCACCTTATTGTGTTGTTCTCTTTACTGTCATTGCTGTGTGTATTTATTTCTTTATTAATTATTTCTTCATGTACGTGTTTGTTTTTTTGTGCCTTTTAACCCTCCTGTTGTCCTCTGGTTTCAAACTCACACCTTGTTGTGTTAGCAGCAGTGCGCATCATATGTCTGTAAGCTGTAGAACTAGGATTGGCGCCTTCTATCTGCCACAAAGTGCTAGTGATTTGGGTCAGTTTGACCCAGAGGACAACAAGAGGGTGAAAACTTCCTGTTGACAATGGGTGGAGCGATTGTGCAAATTTGTTTCGATCAGCAACCAATAATTAAGAAGGTTATCAAGAAAACAATGATAGCTTGTAATAGTTTCCAATTAATAAAAGATAGGCCTAATCACACATGAGCACGACTTCACTTATTGTAGCATCCTGAACAGTGCTTACTGACTGTACATAAGGTGTACATTTGCCTAATCGAGACTGGTCACGCACGCTCAGAAATGCATGATTAAACCCACTATAAAACAAGAACCAAACTACTATAATATAGAGCATAGACTCCATGCAACACCCCACAATGAGAAACTAGCTGCTCTTTGCCACCTGTGCAAATCACTACGTGGTAGGTAAGATTAGGTTGTTATTGCCTGTGTTCTGTGTAGAAGGTATACAAACCGTGTTGACATTTGGGCGTCTCAACACGGCGGTTATCGACAGTAAAGGCCCAAAAGGAAAACAAAGGTAAGCACCTGGGTGCTGGGTAGAGAGTTCACCAAACTATCAGATAGCGCTATACCAATAGCTGCTGTTACCACAGCAACAGGACAACAATGAGATACCTGTTATGGGATTTGGGAAAATTAGAGTGAATTCAGGCTTTAAGCCACTTTAAGTCCCTGGGGGACTGCAAAAAGTTTAGAGACAAGACTGTCTGACCCTCATCCAATGCCCCTTCCCTCTACTAAGTGCACCCACCAACAAACCCCCACCCCTTACTCTTTGTCTGACGCACAGAGAGCCTATTGTCTTATTTTACATTGTAACCCAGCAAGCCTAGTGGCATCAGGCACTCCACATTTTATCAAATAAAATACAAGTTTTTAATTAAACTAAATACATATTTCACACATTACAATAAATGGATAGAAAACACATAATTAACACCTGAAACTACTTTGTAGCTTTACTTGGTAAGGACACAGACATGCCCTGGGTAATCCAAGGCATGCGAGTTAAGCAGCTATGTAAACAACAGAACAATACAGGACCAAAAAAAAAAAAAAAAAAGTATTCCAGGATATCATCTTATACTCAATAAATGTACCTCTATTAATCTTTATCATGTAAAAAAAGATTGTTAGCTTTACCTGTGGAAGTGGCCATGCCCCAGAAGTAGGTCAGCGATAGGAAGAAGTGCGGTAGGCACCAACTGAACAGTGTGTGGTGTGCATAGGACATTTTTCACAAAGGAACAACCTGTCAGGAAGACACACACAACTAAATCGCTGTACTGCCATGTTCCATTTACATACCTCTAATAGAAATATACCACAAAAAGGTAGTGTGCAAGACATTGGAATATTATAACTGATAATAATTACAATTGGGTTTAGTACGCACTTCCAAAGTAACTTACAGTGTACAATTGCAAGTATTAAGGAGCAGGTAAACATCTTGTTAAAGGATGCTTACAGATAGCCTTGGGACTAAAACCCAGGATCTTCTGACTGGGGTTCAAACACCCTAATAACAAGCCTATTCATACAAATTTCATTCATAAAATGTCCACAAAACCATACACTACAATCATATTGTATACATGTAGAATACCTGAGCAGAATCACATTTACCTTTTCCTAAGACAGGTATAATAAGAGTGAGATGAAAGAAAATGGGTTGGGTTGAGGAGTTACGTCGGTAAGGATGTGAGATGAAATGATGGGTAAAGACAGGTCAATGCCAGCACATCCAGGAAGAGATCCAACATGGCTGCCTCTTAACTCTCTGAAGAGAGAGATTTTCAGACATCTGCACAGAAGAAATTAGAGAAAGGTAAATTCCAACCAACCAAGGTATCACACGGCCCCTTAACACATTCTCTGTAGCCAGAACAGGAATGTCCTTGATATTGACTTTGTGTTTATTAATTCACAGAGGCAGAGCTGTGTATTAACACCGGATTATTTTTTCAGCACACACACAGAATAGGCAGCTAGTGGACCACCAAGTAGATATTTGCTGAATTTATCAAAAAGTGCATCATCTTACAAACACTGACTCAACCTTTAAATGCAAAGGAGGCCACCCTCTCAGGAGAGGGCATGGGATTCATAAAGAGACTCTTATGAAGTGTCAATGTACATACAGTACATTGAAAAATTTGGACAATTTGTTCATGACACACACCACTACAGAGAGTAGTGCCACTGTGGAGAGTAAAACAAATATGTTCGGCAATTTACATTCTTCTTCACGGAAACAAAGAACTAGAGAATACACCAGGTGTTCAATTAAAACCAGGTTGTATAATCGGTTTTATTATAGCTACAGCAAATGTTTGCCAAGACTGTCAATTGTCACCGTGTGAATGAATGTAGGCTATTCAATAATAGCTTTGATTTTCAATTTAGCCAGACCCAAATGGTTGTGTGAGCTGCCCATTTGCAAATCAGTAACAAATGCTTTGTAAATGGACAATAGGGGCATACATAATCTCTGTGACATACTCCACATCCCCCTCTACACCCTCTTCAGTGACAGCAAACTGTTGCAGGAAGGAAAATAATACATTACTGCCTAGATCCTGGAATAGTGTTAAGAAAACTGTGTGACCACAGCTGACTACAGACTGGAGATTAGTAGACATCTTGGTAAAGCATGCTACTTTAAAACATGTAGGGATAATCTAAAAGTAAGAAGTAGGCCAGACAGCACGCATTGAGCTGAGCATAGTTCTCTCTCCCTCACACACACCCGGCCTAAACATGTATTAACTTCCAAACAAACCCGTTTATGAATCAAATTATTTGAGACATGTGCGATCAACATCCATGTATCGCCATTCGCCGCCGTCACTTTTCTATCCAGCATGCTTGATCACACACGACCATCCGATTTAGGTGATACGCATAATGCTACGCACTGTACGCAGTAAATATGCCCAGTGGCTGGAGTTTTTTTATTTCTCCAGCAAAGCGCAGGTGCGCCTACTGTCGCCCAGCTGCGTAGGGCAAGCGATGACATATGAGCCATTACTGACCCCTGGAACGTAAACTAAAAAAACAAAGCCACAAATTGCATCTATAGAAAGATCAGAAACGAGAAACCCCTAGAGGACTCTCAAACATTTGATAGCGCTCTGTCTGTCTTGCATTTTTCTCGAGATTAGATTACACAATAGTCCTCTCAGTCCGGTGCTAGGATGCATCTCGTACAATAACTTGCTCAAAAGAAGTTGTATAGGCCAGCTGCCATACCCACCACAATCACATGAAAGCCCTATGCGAATCAACCAAATAAACAATTCTCACGAAATGTGACTGTTTGGTGTTCAATAACTACTGTTAGTCCAGGATCTAGTCGACGAAAACATGCTAATCAGTAAAGTAATCCAACCGCTTGACAGAACAGCCTCTTTCACTTGTAGGTTATTGAATTGTGCAGGATATCTATAAAGAGTAAATAGGGACATGCGTGTGTTTGTTCGGTAGGTGTCATTTAAATGGGCCTCTCTAACCCCAAGACGACTTATAAACCTCACGGACAGGTGAACGGTAATTTAATTATCTATGGCGGTCTTTTGGCCAGTCTTGCACTACTGCACAATCACAACTGCAAATGTATTCACAGATGAATCAAACATGCCAACTGTAACGCTCAACAATTACGCACTAGTGCCCTAACCACACACCACAATCCTACAGATCTCAGATTTATCACCTTCGGGCTAACAGCTGCTGACCAACCAAGTAGCGTTCCGCGTAAGAGCAATCTACGCCGTAAAGAAAAACGCATTAAGTCACTTACACACATCGTGAATCGCGCCGTTTTGAAGTGCGGCGGTCGATACGAGCTGTCTTTGTTGTCGATGATGACGATGATGATTATGAATTTGCAGATATCAATGTTCGCTTCAAATGCTAATGTCTATGCCGATTGTACAGTCTTCACTCGGATGTGCTGTATTACAGTGAACGCATGAATTCACCTACTTGCGCCACCTGCGGTTCGGGTCATCATAAGCATGCCACTGCAATCGCGTTGTCAGCTAATAGCAATCGAGTTACTACGTTATCATTCCTGATAATATAAGTATTTTCCACGTGTCACGTATGAGTCACCGCAGGGTCCCTGTCGTTGTACACAGCCATATAGAGTTCTATGTACACAGCACACAGGTTGGTTGTACACTATGGTTGTACGCCATCGGCCAAAATGGCGCGACCACTTTGCAAAGACCTCGTCTGCAATTGGCTCGCGGATATGTCGGAATCGCTTTGATTGGTTGTTTTCGTCCTTGTTTTGAGAGCAAAGCAACGTCCGGGTATAGCTCATGTGTTGTATGGTTGATGTGTGCGTCATGTTGAGGAAGGTCTTGTGATATAACTCTACTTTTTATTTGTTATTTTAGCTGTGCTAAACGGATATAGTCTAGGTGGTGATGGATGAGGGCGCAGGCGGCACCGCTGTTCCGATATCTGAGAGTGATTCTCACAGCCTCGATGCTGGAAAGGTCGCAAGAGGAGCAGAGACAGAGAACAGTCAAGATGGTTTGACTGAAGCTCAGAAAGTAGTTTTAGAGAGGTGTCTTCATGCACTCAAACATGCAAAAGACGACAGTCACACACTAGCGGCCCTACTTCTGGTGAGTTTTTATTTTATTTTTGTAAATAATATTTTACTAGGTGGAAGATATGTGGTTAGTCTATGGATAGAATATTGTGTAAAATCATAAGGCGAATTCATTCACAACGCCGAACCAGTATGTAGTGCAGGAATGACTGCAATTACAATGAAACCATGTTTGAGAGCAAGGATCCTCTCAAACAGGGACGTCACCAGAGATGCATGGATAGTGGGGCTAAGCTTCTACTTTGGGGGGTCTGGGGGCATGCTCCCTGCGGAAAAAAAGGTTTTTAGAGCAATAACTGGGTTAAAATCTGTCATAATGTTTGTTTTTGGTCATTTTTTGTATTAGACATTGATATATGCCTATGACTTTGACAATTCATTTCTCATCAATCTAACACCAATAAAAGGCACAATATGGCAGAAATATGTGGCAATAACACATAGGAAAAACATTTCCATGCAAATAATGCTGATGATTTAACCTATGTGTAAGTTATACACAGTTAAAATAGAATAAAAAGTTGTTTTAAAATGTAAAAGTAAATATGGAACTCTGTAATGGTGAGTGTCCCGTCAATATCACAATTGCTGTTCAATCAATAAAATAGTTACCATCCCACAACACACTGAAAGTAATAAGACCCACATTGAAGTGAAAACACAAATGCAATACTTAAATAAGCACAAGTCACACAAAGCAGGTGCAATCCTTCTGAGAGAAGAAGTGATACAATGCTACAATGTTTAATTTGCTCGGTAATGTTCAGCGATCTGAAAAGAAAATGGCTTTTACATGCATAACATTTTATGCATGTTATTGTTCTACACATTGTTGGCTGTTGTCTGCGACCCGACCTCAGATAAGCGGTTGAGGATGGATGGATGGATAGACGGATGGACATTGCTGGCTCTCTCATTGTACCAGGCATCATTGCCTAATAATGAGTTGTTATAACTCATGCCTGCTCTGTTGATTCTAATGATAGATATATTTTAAGGAGGCTAATTCATATTTTAGGGGGGCTTCAGCCCTGTGAAATAGGTCTGGCGAGTCGAAGTCCCTGCTCTCAAACAACATGATTTAATTGTATTTTTCGGCTATAGCAAGTAGTTCGAAATACTTTCAGCAGAAGTCCTACCAACAGGATGAAATGCATGCACCACAACACTTACAGCTTTTATTGTTTGGCCTTCAAGAAATATGGGTACCAAATAAATAAAAAGGTTTAAAGAAAAGAATATACAGCAATTTATATTATAGCAACCATTAGTAAAAATACATTTAACAAACTTAATTGTTTGTTTGTGTTTGCTTCAGATCACTCGCTTATGCCCGGCTAACCGGCTAGACAAACCGACCTTGAGGCGCATATTTGAGGCAGTGGGGCTTAGTCTTCCAGCTCGGCTTCTGGTGACCGCAGTGAGGGGGAGTGAGAGCCCCGGCATGCCCCCGGATGAGCTCCTGTCCCTGGGCACAGCTCTCCTGGCCGCTCTAACGGCAGACCCAGATATGGCCTCCCATCCCCAGCTCCTCGCCACCGTTCCACTGCTGCTGCGGATCATAACCGACAGCGATCCCACGCGCGACAACGGCGGCAGCCATGTTGAAGTTGACACTTCAGCAACAGCTCCTGAAAGCCCGCCACGTTCAAAGCTGGACAAAGTAATGGCCGCGGACTGCTACCAGATTTTGACCGCTGTGTGCGCCTTACCCAGAGGACCGGACCAACTGCTAAGCAGGGGCGTCGTCCCTGCTCTGTGCAGAGCGCTCGAGCAGAACCAAACCCTCAGCCAAGACAGGGGCCTTGCCTTGCTGGGCTCCCTCCTGTCGGGAAAAGGCAGAGATAGAGCGTGGAGCAAACACCCAGCTGAGCTGCTGTCTCTGCTGAGCAGGCTCTCCAAAGACTTCGGTCGAGCCAAGAACCAGGCCAGGCTGGACATGTGTTCCAAAATCCTGCAGTTCCTGCCACCGCCAGGTGTGGCGCCAGTGACCCAGGAGCTGAAGGATGCGGTGGCGAGCCTGTGGGGGTCGTTGAGACCCATGCTGCAGTCCAAGTTGACACCGAGACAGATCGGGCCCATTCTGGTCCTCAGCGCGTGTCTTTTAGATGCGCATGGCTGGGAGCCTGTGGGCCCGCCTAAGTTCTGCTGTCTGCTGGTGAACAGAGCCTGTGTCGAGGTCAGGATGGGCTTGGAGGAACCGCCTGGTTCAGACGTGAGCGTGACGCTCCAGCATACGCTAACAGGTGACCTTTTAACCTTCCTGTTGTCTGCAGGTTTCAAACGCACTACCGTATTATACCAGCAGATGGCGCCATCTTCTTTCATGCCTTTTAACCCTCCTGTTGTCCTCGCGGTTCAAACGCACACCTTGCTGTGTCAGCAGTGCACATCATATGTCTGTGTAAGCTGTAGAATTAGGTTTAGCGCCTTCTATCTGCCTCATAGAGGTAGTGATTTGGGTCATTTTGACCGAGAAGACAACAGAAGGATTAATACACAATGAGCATAATTATAATTGCGTTATGACACAAATTTAGATATGTTCGTATACGTTCGAGTGTATATGCAAATCGTATAATACGATTCAAGGCTGATTGTGGTGCCATAGATGATAGCTACATCATACCAACAAATCACCAGAATCCTATGCAAGCAGCATCACAGATTGTTTATAAAATACATTGTGAAGGAGGTGCAAGTTAAAGTTGAGGCATCTCTTTCCCTCCCTGACCAATAACATCATTCCCAGCCTGCTACCGCATCATGGAGGCTGCCATGGAGCAGGCGTGCCTCCAGGGGACCCTGGAGAGCACTGCCCCTTCAGCAGGTGTCGTCTCAGGCCTGAGTCTGCAGCAGAGCAGGCAGGTCCTTATAGTGCTCCAAGAGGCCTTCTCTGCTCTAATATACTACCTGCAACAGGTGAGAGGATGCGGATGGCAAGCAATGCTTGGTGTTCGTCTGGTAACCGTCTTGCACCTATCTTCTAGGAGTTGTATATTGGTCATAATATTAAGGTATATTTAAGTTAAAGTGTATCGAGCTTGTGACATGTTTTGGAAACTCTTTTTTTTTTTTAAATTTTATGTTTCTTGAAAAAGTCACTAGTTATTCAACCACACACCGTACTGTTTCCAAGGTGGATCGTAGTCGCTATGGCGACCCTTTTGTTTTCGCCACATTCCGTTCGCTCTGCTCCTGGCTTGCTGAGGAGACTTCCTGTCTGAGGGAGGAAGTGATTGGCCTGCTGCCGTTCCTGATTGGCTACGCCAGAAGCCATCTCCAGGAGGAAAGCCATGAGCAGGATCTCTCTAACTGGATGGCCACGGTGTCTGTCAATGAGGAGGGTGGGACTTGGACAGGCAAGGAAGCTTTAAGGTACAGTTAAAAGCTACTTGGCTCTGTTTTACGACAAGTGTTGCACATTTCTGACAGATGCACATTTCTGTCACATACTGCATGTAATGTACCACTTGTTTTAGCTTCTGTGATTTAATGTACTCTGGGGATTTGTACAGAATGCACATTTTAACGCTGGTAGACGTATTACTTGGTTATGGTCAAAGGGAGACAACTAATTCTTAACCATCTTTTTCTCTTCAGGTATTTTCTCCCGGCTTTGTGCCACCTTTCGGCAGAAGACATCCCCAGGAAAGTGCTCATAACCCTGGACACTCCATCCCTCTTGGTGGGGTACCTGTTGCAGGCCTGGAGCTCCCTGAAGGTTAAAGGTGGGGCAGTTTCTGTCCGAGACCCCAGCATGGAGACAGCTTGCTCCGCTCTCCTCAACTTCACGGTCACAGAGCCGGAGTGCGTCAGGTAGGCAAACCTCCAGTCTCTAATCATCTCACTGAAGTGTACTTTTAGGAATGCACCTAACTGTTTGTTTTGTTTTGTAGAAAGGACTCATGTTTCAGAACCCTTGAATCCCTTCTGAGTGAGGCACTTCCTGTTTTGGTGCATAAACCTCATCTTCTGGTGCTTGCAGCCAATTACTGCACACTGGGGCTGATGATTGGCAGGGTCAAGCCAGCTCCAAAAGGTGGTTTGTGTTCCATTTATATTTTTCGCTTAATTTATTTGTACTTCTCTAATAATTGGCCACTCCAGAAGAGCTTTTTGGAGTATTGCATACGTAAAAGATACTACTCTCATCATTAAAGCCCTTTGAGACTGTAATGTGATTAAGGGCTATACAAATAAAACTGACTTGACTTGATTACACAGATTTCCTAATTATGAGTTTGACTCACCAGAGGCAACCCCATAGTTTTAAATGATATTGAACTTAAATTATACCCTTGAGTTCAACATTTCCAATTTTGTTTCTCTGTGGAATCTTAGAAAAACATACTAACAGCAAAGAAGTTGGAAGTAGCTCAATATTTGTCCACCTCTGGAAAAACTCTACAGGTCCATTGGAAGCAGGCCAGAGGCGGTTCTTCTCCGCTGCTCTTCGGTTCCTCCGCAGTGCCCTGGACCCAGGCTCGAGCCCGGGCCCAGTCCACGTGAGCTCCGCCTGGCTGGAGTGGTGGGAAGAGGCCGGGGAGCTGTGGAGGTTGGGGCTGCAGGCCCTGGGAGGGTGTGTTCGTGCCCAGCCCTGCATCACAGTGCTCATTAGAGAAGAAGGCTGGCTGACAAACATGCTGTCTGTCCTGGGAACATGTGACATGCTGCCAGACACGCACACACAGGATGCCCTCGAAGAGGCTCTGTGTGCAATGGCAGACCACTGCCCACTATGTAAAGAGGACATTCGAAACACTATGAAGGGTCATGATGAGGGAGCTTTGAGAAGCATGGGGAAACTGAGAAAGTCCGTAGGAGTGATGTGAGACCTCCAGTGTGTGTGTGCTCTTCCTGATGTGCTATTTTTGTCAGGCTATTGAAATGTTAACATAAAGACACTTGCCTGTTATTTAGTTTTCAAGTAATTTGTGAATACATCATTGTTTTAACCAATGTGATTGAATGGTAACATGTAACTTTGGTCCCAAGATGAATGTTAAACTAGTGCTTGTAAAATCTTCAAAAAAGAGCAAATACATAGTTTTATGTATAAACTTATAAATGATCGCCATGTAATGTCAGTGTGTGAAATCTGTCGATAGCAATTTTGAATAAAATGTTATTAAGTAAATAAAAAAGTGATTATAATGAATTTTGATTTGCATAACATGCACACAAAGTATAATGAACATCTTTCCAAAAACGTAACTTTTATAGTTGCATATATTTCTTTAGTCAAATTTACATTAGAAATGTCTAGTTAAAACATTTGAAAAGACAAACTAGATTACTGAATCAGAAATATAGGTAGACGCATGCCAGAAGATACTGTGTGGAATGCACAATATCCTGACGCGCATCTACACCGTCTACTGCAACTTGACACACAAACGCATACGTTGTGTTGTGGTCTGGATCCTCAATGTCTGTCAAACAGCAGGTACACACTGCACACAGGAACACATACTGTACATGGTTATCAGTAGTGGAGGACCATGACCATGACTGTCTGGAAACCTGTTACAAATCACAATTACAAATTGTGATTTTTATTCCATAGAAACAATGCTGAAAACACATTTAGAGTGGTTTGTCCAATAGGTGTCAAATAATTAGCAAATTAGACTACCTTTTAGGTAGTTTTAGTGGCAGCCATCCTTCTAGTTGCATTGCTGCCACCTTCTGGTTCAGTCAAGGGGTGGGGGAAGACTCTGGACAGACTTAGTAAGCCCAAGCAGGGGGTGTAGGTGAACTGGGAACATCTGGAGGAGGCCCCTGTCCACGAGATCTTCAACTCACACCTCCAAAGAAAGCTTTTCTGGCACCCATGTGGAGGTTGGGGACATTGAACCTGAGTGGGCAATGTTTAAAGTCTCCATTGCTGAAGCTGCGGCAGAGAGCTCTCTCTCCACTCTTAACGGATCTTAATCTTTAAAGGTGGAGTCAGTTGAAGAAAGACTAAAAACACCTCCGAAGTTCTGCCCCCCCCAAATTGGAAATGCACTGTCAAGGATAGGATATTATTCTGTGGTGCGATATGGTCTGTATTTGCATTCCCATTTACAGAGCCAGGGCTGTGACTATTCTTTCAGCACGCACACAGAACTAGCATACCGTGAGTAGATATTTGCTGAATTTGACAAAAAGTGTATTATCTGAAAATAAAAGACTACACCTTTAAAGAACTTCATTCAAACCAATCCTCAACTCTGTCCCCATTTCATCTCTCTCTCTATTAGTGACTTGTTTCACTAGTATATGCTGTACCATTTCTGGTAGCATTTTGGATAACTTTCAGTTGTGAGAAAAAAAAGAAAGAAAGTGTGATCCAAATATGCCAATGCCAGTCAATTTCTAAAGAATATTTTGAATGAAAACACGTTATTCATTCATTCCTTATTTTACAAGAATGATTTTGGTTGTCTCAATGATTCCCAAGTATGGTATTCATGGTAATGGACATGAAAAAAGTGAAAAACCAGATCACAGGGAAGTCCGTATCTCCCCATGTTATAACCTGCTGTCCTTCTCTGCCTTACGTTTGCTCACTGACCTGCTGTTCCTGTGCCTCCTCCCTCACAAGCCTCCCTTCCCCTACACTCCTCTCCCTCTCCCTCTCCTCCTGCTCGTGCAGGGAGTTCTGCCCCGTGGTCTTCCCGTGCTGCTCCTTCAGGTGGCGCCGCAGCGCCGGCTTGTGGGCGAAGCGGGCGTGGCAGTAGGCGCAGTGGTGGGGCCTCTCGCCGCTGTGCAGGTTCATGTGGTCGATGAGCGTGGACTTCTGCGTGAAGGTCTTGTAGCACAGGGGGCACTGGTGCGACTTGCCCGCCCCCCGGTGGACGGCCATGTGGCGGGTGAGGTTGGCGGCGTGGTGGAAGTGCTTGCCGCAGCAGGGGCAGGCGTACAGCAGGTGGTTGGAGCGGGCGTGCACGGCCAGGGTGTGGGCGGAGGGGAAGGTCATGCCGCAGTGCTCACAGATCACGGGCCCCATGGCGCTGGAGGTGGAGCCCACCACGGCCACCGACTCGTCCCCGCCCTCGTCCGCCCGAACGCCACCACCGCCCAGTCCGGACCCCCCCTCTCCGAGACCCCCGCCGGACTCCTCCAAGGCGTAGTGGGCCATGCCGCCGCCGGCGGCCGCCATGGCGACAACCTCCTCGTCCCCCGGCACCTCGCCGACGCCGAAGTCCACCCCGCGCGGGAGGTCGAGGTAGCCGCCGGCCTTCAGCGGGTCGGCGGCGTACTCCAGGCCGAACCCCGAGCCCATGCCGGCGGTGGCCAGGTACCACAGGTCCTGCTGGTGCGCCGCGCCCGCCGGCCGCCTCTCCTGGGGAGACACCCACTTCCTCTTCTTCAAGCCCCTCCCCCTGCCCCTGCCCCTCCCGGCTTTAGGCTCGGGCAGTCGCCGTTTGAAGGCCAGGTTCAGCTCGCCGTCCGCGGGGTTCAGCCCGCCGCCCCCGCACGCTACGAAGGTGCCGTCTGCGTCCGAGTTACAGGCGTCCCGAGGCTCGCCGGGGGCCGTCCCCGTGTCCGCCTGGCCGCCTGTGTCGCTCCGCTCCTCGTCGGGGAGATACACCTCAAAGACGTCGTCGTCTTGTCTGGCCTCCTCATCCTCAGACACGTTCACCTGGAATATGATTAGTCATCAAAGTGACGCTAGTACGCTAGTATGCTAGCACACACATGGATTCACAGAATAACTGAAGGTGAAACTTGATGACTTAACACGGTGCTATTTTACTATTCTTAAGACCTTGTGCTTTCTTAACCCTCGTGATGTCCTTCGGGTTAAAATGACCCAAATCACTAGCTCTTGTGGCAGATAGAAGGCGCTAAACCTAATTTTACAGCTTACACACACATATGATG
>JAODUG010000003.1:355603-368342 GCA_027564795.1 Aphredoderus sayanus | reverse complement strand
GATCTCCTCATTTGCCCCCTCTCTCTCTCTCTCTCTCTCTCTCTCTCTCTCTCTCTCTCTCTCTCTCTCTCTCTCTCTCCCTCTCCCTCTCGCTACCCTTCACTCGTCCACTCCCCATCCTCATACCTCAATTCCCAAGGGGTGAGGGGGGGGTGCGGCGACAGGGAAGACCCCTTGTCTCTCTGTCCCCGTCCCCCCCTCACGCATGTCCCTCGGTCTGCCACAACCACCGCGCCTCACGTTGGATTTAATACCAGCCTAAGTGTGAATAAATTCCTGTCACAGCCCATTAAGGAGGCCTTGGAGAGATCTGGCCTGTTATTAATTCTCCACAGCCCCTCTCCTCTCTTCCCTCTGTCTCTCTCTCTCTGTTTCTCTCTCTCTCTCTCTCTGTCTGTCGCTCCCATGCTTTTTATAATACCCCGTTAATTACCGTGACTCTCCTCTCTATTCACAATGAGAAAGTGAGAAATTAAAAGCAGGGAATGTTTTATAATTTCACATAGGAAAGGCTGGCAGGCATCGATGGTCTCTTCTCTGCTTTCTCTACTTTATTCTCCTCTCCCCTCTCCTCTCCCCTCCTCTCTCCTCTCCTCTCCTCACCCGTCTCCTCCTGCCCTCTCCTCTCTTTCCAGGCTGACCGGGTGTTATATGTTCTCTGTACAACAGGCAGGGAGAGCATGGCCAGGCCAGATGACAAGCAAACACAACCTCCAAACTGTAATGAGACCAGCAGACAGGGATGTAGCCTGCCTGGTTCACTCTCTCTCAGTCTCTCTCTCTCTATCTTCTGTCTGGTGTGGTCTGACATGTGTGCCTTTGTGTGTAATTCTCTATTTTGCCACTCTTGTTTTAGTTCTTCTACTGCTTTTCTGTCTTCCTAAACCTCCCCTTCACTCTCAGAGTCATTTGTTTAGTCCCTCCCTGCTCTCCATATGTGCCTACTGGTTTCAGCATTAGTAGGCTGAACACAGCAGGTGCCCACACCTCCACCTTATTAGCAGACCCATATGTGGCCCATTCCATTTTAATTGTTTGGCCTGAGGTCGGTGGGTTACATAGCCATGAAACCAGCTAGTAGGCGGATACAGGCTGTTTATGAGAGTGAGGGTTTTCTTAGCCGTTTGTTGCTTGGCTTTGTAGCGCGTTGTTGAGTTAAACCCTAATTATTCCTGCTTTGTACTCCCAGTGTTGGAGGGCCAAGTTAGCAATTAGATATTTTCCTGTTAGCCCCGCTTGACTGAGTTGACTTGCTTGAAACGTAATTCACTGTTGTTTACATGGGAAAACACATAGGTTTCTTTTGATCATAGTGTTATTGGGCTTATTATTATAAACAATTATTATAATGCACTTTCTAACCTTATTTTTCTTTACTTGAAGATAAGTGCTATGTGGAAAAAATGGTGATTAACCAGAAGTAAAGATAATTGAGAACAGTTAGATAACAACAGTATGTTAAACTTAAAGGACCACTATGTAAGATTTAGAGGGATCCATTAGCAGAAACTGAATAAAGTATTCACAAATATGTATTTATTAGTGTATAATCACCGGTAACAAATAATCGTAATATTTTGGTAAGTTTATAATTAACAATTAATACATACATATGTTGCAATCTGCAACCGAGCCACTAGAGCCCACTTGATCCTACATAGTGGTCCTTTAAAGTAAGGCTTTAGGCCTTTGAGGCCTTTTAACCGTTACTAAAAGAGGTCAGACAGTGTGGTGCTAGGAGGGTTCATGTCATCTGAACCGAATTAACTTCCACCCGACCCCCCAACTAGTCAGGTCAATTTTATTTGTACTGTATAGCCCTTATTCACATTACACTCTCAAAGGACTTTACAAGCAAACATTTCACAATGAAACAAACAAACAAACAAAAGCCCCTGAACCTGCTCCTCTCCCCAGGCAAGGAAAAACTACCATTAAAAACCTCATGGGTAAAAAAGTAAAGAAACCTTGGGAAGGGACCACAGAGAGAGGAATCCACCCTTCCAGGACGGTTAGGATTCAATAGGTGTTTGCAGAATAATGAGCAAATTATACATTTAATGTGATGTATCACACTGCGCAAAAAATAATTAACGAAATGTATAAAGTAAATACAGTTTAAAGTTAAATCCTGGTCCGCTCTCTGGCAGCAGTATTTTGTACCATCTGTAGATTTTTAATACTCTTTCTCGGAAGGCCAGAGAGTAAACCGTTACAATAATCAAGACGCAATGATACAAACGCATGAATTAACGTTTTTGCATCTGTTGTAGATAAAATTGGCCGAATCTTTTTAATGTTGCATAGATGGAAAAATGCAATTTTAGTAATCTCTTTAATGTGCAAATCGAAAGAGAGTCAAATACAATGCCAAGATTTTTTGATGAGTTACTCTGAGCGATATTCCATTTGTCAAAGTTAATTGAATACTGTTAGGAATACCCAACCTATGAATACTGTTTGTCATGTCAAACAGTTTGGGAGCCACTGTTTTAAATTATACTGAATTGATAATTAAGCTCGCTCAAAGTTTTATACACTAGATGAACTTAGAAAAAATATGAACTGTAACAGAACTGAAACGTTCATATAATACGAGTTTCTATCCTTCAGGCTCACTTAAACTTTTGTCAATTAAATTCTATTCATACATTTGCTCTAATTTTGTACAAAAGGTCGATGTCGGCCCTGTTTATATAAAGCCTGTCTTCAGTTTATAATCTGTTGTCTAGTCAATAAAGCAGGTGTTGGTAAAAAGTTCAACCTCACAATTTACCCTAGCGCAGCTCCTCACTAACCTCCAGTGGGGGTGTGCTAGAAGAATACGTGATGCTTTTATCTGGAATGAACTGCATTTGGCCCTTTTCCCCGCTTTCTTCCTGACCCTGAATCTGCTTGGTACTCAGACTGCGTAGAACAGTAGTCGCTAGAATACCATCCCCTGCCACCCGTGTGTAGGCTTCAAATTGGTATCACTCTTCATTTCATCTTTTCAGAAATCTTCCTGCCCGTCTTTATTCTTTACACCCTTGAAGTTGCCTTCCCTCACAAAAAGAAAGTGGTTAATTAAAACCAATATTACTTCACTGGAGAGACAAGATTAGCTTTTAAAATTCAAGCAATTTACCACATCACTAAGTCCAGGGTCCAGCTTGACATCTGATAAACATTGTTGGCACCTGAAGAGCCCTACATTTCAATCAAAGCTTCGTGCAACCTCTTAGCAACCCTCAAAGACTTCTAAAAAAAACCTTGAAGTAGCCAAATGTATTTTAAGTGTGCGAGATGCGCATGCTGTAAGCTCATGAGAGACATCTGAGAGGGAGATGGGGGTAGGGGGGACTTTTCACCCGTTATGCACACCAGAACGACCCAGAGTCAATGGGGAGGTCCACGGCTTTCACCATAATATTGCCCATTATTTCTCTCTGGGGGTGTTAAGGAGTTTTTGGAGTATATTACATTAATTTCCAAGTACCTACGATCAGTCTGAGGCCACAAAGGTATTTCTGCAGAAAACTGTTTCAGAGTAAATTGACTTTGTTTCAGGCCATGCATGGTGGACATAGCTGTCTGGATGCTGCGTAGCAAAACAATCTCACCCTTTCTTGTTAGTATTACAATATCTTTGGTATTGGCTGAATATTCTTCAGCATACACTGGCGTGTACATTTTTGCAGGTTTGTTTGCAAACATACACACATACACACGCACACATACACACACACACACATACACCCACAAAGAGATGCGTTCTCTGTAACAGTCACTAAATATCGCAAATGGAATCCGGCCTTCCTATACAGTACTTCTTAATCCAAGACGTGTTCCATAATTAAACTGAGGGAGTGGGAAGTCTCAGCCGTTTGACTTTGTTTAACAATGACCCGTGTTGGGAGTTGAAGCCACAACTCTGGGCTTTGTCTCTTGGTCGGTGCTGTATTTCTCCTACCAACACTGATCCTTCTGGGAAACCATACGTGTGCCGCTAATCCGTCCTGAAACCTGCATGCCAGTTGTGCTTCTAATTCCTCTCTGCCTATAAAATCCCAGGCTTCAGTCGTTGCTCCAGTGAACTGCCAATCAATTGCCGTATCGCATATACCCTGCTTACAAGGGCTGCTTTGAAGATGTGCTTCTCAACGTTATTGCGGTATTGATGTAAATGAACACTCTTCATGTGTGTTATACCTGCCAGATTTATATACACTTGGAGAATGCCTAGTTATGTCTTTGTCGTCAGTCCTCCATCGCTAAGGCGTTGGTGGGGTCACATTTCTACAAGTTCTACAAGCCATCTCATGTTTTTAGGATTTCATTAGAAATGCAGTGATAGCCTTCATAATTTTCCCAGCAGTAACACATTGTGTACGCATTTAAACCATTGTATTTGTGTATCTACAATACAGTACTAGGCAGTACAGGAGTACCTACTGGCACAGGAGTGTACCAGTACAAATGTAAAGGTCCCACTGGGAATCAAATTCTGTAGGTTGGGAGCGTCTGTCAGCCCAAGGGTCTGTCAGCTCTGGGTGGAGAAACAGGGAGTATTTAGACCTATGGATACAATGTACAGTACAGCAGCAGTGGTTGTGTCCAAAAAACACCACAAATGGATAAAATACTGATTAAATAATAAACAAATATAAGCCGCAACATTGCTCTGTGTGGCTAATGGGGATTAGTGTTATTTCTCAGTATTTTTATGCCAGATTAAAGCTGGGTAAACAATTATAAACTAATACACTCTTTTGTCAAATGCTGTTTGTTCTGTGCTTTTAAACAATTATCCGGTGTTTCTACACAGCTATAGATCTGTAAATGGGGAACACAAACAAAGTGGTGCAGACCGCACCTCTTTGTAGGGAGTTTCCTTCCAGTGTCTGTTCATCCACTTGGATGCCTGTCATTGTTTTTTAAAACAAAATCACTCTAGCTGTCTAACACGCTGTTTATTATGACAGCGAACCAAATGACAAAGGAAAGCCTGATCAATAGGACTCCCAGTTAAAGAATCAAGCACTTTGGAGAGAAAGGGCGTAGTGTTGTGCCCAGATGCAAAAAAAAAAGGCTAAATCGATAGCAACCGTTCTGCAGCTATCACCTGCCACTGAAGGCTTTCCAACTCAGCACTGAGTAATTCTAATTGAAAGAGCCCACCGGATAGGTGTACACACACATGACAACATGTTGTATTTCTACCTCTTACAAAAGAGACCAGAAAAGAGATCTTGTCAAAATCCCTTTTGCAAGTCTACATTATTTTGTTCATTCTTATGCCAAACCGTGTGGATACAGACAGTTCAACATACTTTAACAAAAAGTTTATAAAATAGTATAGTTTTAAAAATTCAGGCAAATCTGAAAGCTGCTCGGCTGGGATCTCGTGGGTATATTGTCATACTGAGTTCCTCCATAAGGGCAAAGAGTAAGCAATCATGGTTCACTTACCACCACTTAAATCGCACTTAATGATAGTTTTATGAGTTTGCTTAACGTAGGCAAAGTGATGATTCATTCTTGTAAATCATGTCTGCTTGTTAGTGCACATGCCTCAGTGAATGAGCTAAAACATTCATGGTACATTTCTTGCCTTGAAAACTTCAGTGGTCTCATTACTAAAACCTTATAGTGCATCACCTTGAATTTAGGTAATGCAATTTCATTATGTATTTGGGATGTCATTTTAAATTCCATTTAGTTAATTTGGTGTGTTGCCAATTTTTAATAAGATAATGGATATCCTGGTGGCGTTGTCCGCAGAATCTGAGATTCCGTTGAAAACGAGGCTCCAAAATTGCACGTTCAGGTAGTCCGATTAGTTTAGTACAATCGTGAAGAACAACTAGTACTTCTTGGCATTCAAAATCTTGATTCTCAGATAATGTAGAATGTTTAATAGTTTAATCTGAGTTTTAGGGTTTTGCTGGTTGTTATCTGAGAATGATCTCAGATACAACCCTAATTCTGAAAAGGTTGGGACGCTATGGAAAAGGTCATATTGAACTAGACAAGACAAGATTATTCTGGCTGTGTGGGTAGTACATTATATAAAACAGCAGGTTTTAACAAAGTTATTTACTTGTGCTACAGTACACGCTGGTGCTACTATTTTTAAATATAATCCAGGGGTATTATGATCTGTTTCTGGGATTGTCATTGTGGTCAAAGTTGGTATTACAAAAAGCGTTTCCCTCCCACCAGCAGAGTGGCTTGTGCTCCTCCTTCAACCACTGCACCGCCCACACATTCATAGAGGTTTGTTTCTAAACACAAACTGTGAGCTAGGGCAGAAATTCTGGGGGGCGCTATAACACAATCGATGACCGTACCTTTAATCTATACCTCCATGTGGCTGGATGATGGACAAGACTCCCCTGCCTCATACCCAGGCTCTTGGCAGCCATGATTGACAGAGGGCTTTTGTGGTAGGGACTCTGGAGAGGTGGCTCAATGCTGCTTCATCCCTGAATCAGCCAATGACAGCCTGGCAGTGATGGATGATAGAGGTGGCGGTGGTGCAGGATTAGGAACAGCCTTCTCTTTTGCATCACCTCTCCTCTCCTCTCCCTTCCCCCAACCCCCCTAATCCCTTCTCCTCACTTGCAGACACTTACACTTGTAATTCCCGGCCAGATCCGCAAAGTGAAAGCAACGTTATTTGAGTCGCCAGCGACAGCGAGGATTAGTGGAGAGGAATCCAGACTGAAATCAAATTCTAGCCTTGCTCACTGTATTCCCCTGCCTGTGTGTGTGTGTTTAGTCAGTGTTGTTTCTTTCTTGCCATTATCTCAAAGCCCTTTATCAAGAAGCACTGCTATGGTTCTTAACGTGCTCATGGAGCGTGTCGGTCATGTTTCTAATTGTAGATGAAACACGTCATGCAGCAGAAAAAGGGGATGAGCGACTCAGCGCATTCAAATAATAATATAATTACAAGATTAACGCACTTTTTCTATAATGTGTAATGGTTCAAAAACTCCCAGATCGGCTTTGATGTGGAGGAATTGCAATGTAATTCATTAATAAATAGATGCTAATTATCTAGCTTGATAAGCCCTGTTGTTTAATGGCCTACATTTGGAGTGTCCCGTGCATTTTAGAGATTGCTGCATTGTGTGTGATGTGCTGCTTGTGTCAGAGGCAGACTAGAGAGATTGCACACTTCTCTTCAACTTTGACAGAAGCCACCTCCAAATCCAAAAGGATGAATATATTTGCGCGTAATTGGTTTCCACTCAGCTGAAGGTTTTGCGGTGACTTCATGAGTCCTGGGTCGGTCTTGTTACCCTGCTTGGGCAAAATTCTGCTTTGGTGTGCGTCTTGGCTGTCCTATTATTGCGGAAGGTGTCTTTGATCTGGCTTGGAGATGAAGAGAATGATGAAAGGCTGATAACTGTGATCCCAAAGAGTCTGTCGTGATGGAGCCACAGTCATCTTCACGTCGCACTCATAGCCTATATGATATATGATATATATATATATGATATATGATATATATATATATATGATATATATAAACCCTCTCACGCTGTTACAGTGCGGATAAGAACTCCACAAGAAGAGTTTATACTACTCTGGGGTGAGGGAACAAGAAGAAGAAGAATGAAGAGTCCTCTCCTTGGTGAGGCAGTGGAACTACTTTATACAGTATTGTCATGGTGACGCAATGGAACTACTTTAAACAGTATTGTCATGGTGACGCAGTGGAACTACTTTAAACAGTATTGTCATGGTGACACAGTGGAACTACTTTATATACTCATCCATCCATCCATCCTCAACCTCTTATTTGAGGTTGGGTCGCGGGGGCAGCAGCTCCAGCAAGGAACCCCAAACTTCCCTTTCCCGAGCCACATTAGCCAGTTCTGACTGGGGGATCCCAAGGCGTTCCCAGGCCAGTGTGGAGATATAATCTCCAGATTGAAATGCCTGGAACACCTCCCTAGGGAGGCGCCCAGGTGGGATCCTTAACAGATGCCCAAACTACCTCAACTGGCTCCTTTCAACGTGAAGGAGCAGCGGCTCTACTCCGAGTTCCTCTCGGATAGTCGAGCTTCTCACGCTATCTCTAAGGGAGACGCCAGCCACCCTCCTGAGGAAACCAACCTTCATGACCATAGGTGAGGTTAGGAACGAAAATTGCCCGTACAAACTATCATATTGGACAGTTTGAACAGTTGTTCTGTTCAATCAAAGTGCAACAATCAACTGAAACAGAACATGCCCTAATTGGCTATATTAGTTGGTGACAGGCCAGAGGTTACAATCCAGAAATGATGTCATATATGGGGCCAAATGTAACACCATTAGATTAATACACCGTTAGATTTCAAACAAACCAGAATACCAGAAAAGTTGTAACTTTATGATGGGGACATTTTATGCGTATATTACTTTATCTGTGTATCTATGTTGACCTACAGTAAGCGGTTGGTGTGTGTGTACGTTTGTGTGTGCGCGTGCACATGTGTTCCATTGGAAACATCTGTCCTGTCCTCTGCCCAGTTGTCCCATCAGTCACCTGTCACTCATATCGACACACTCAGTTTGCATCTACTCCCCTACACAACCAAAACACATGGCATCCCCTGCCATTGTTGCTTGTGCCAACGTCTAATTCCATTTCCTCTGCGGCAGGCAGGTAGGCAGCCAGCCAGCCAGCCAGCCTGCCTGCCTGCCTGTGTGACTGTGGGAGGTCTTCCTGAGACTTTGACTAGACCTTATTGTTTGCTCTTGGTGAGTGTGGTGGGCCAGCTTTCGTGGTCCTAACAGTTTCATCACCAAGTCAAGAGCAGCATTGAAGTGACATCAGAAGGTTATTCTACCACAGCCTATAGTATTGTGTGGCAGGCCAGGAAATGTCGGAAGGTGTGTGTTTGTAAAATATATATACAGCACAGTATATATCAATGTACTTTTGCACTCTACCAAATATGATGTTCCTGGTCTACTGATTCTGTATAATATATACTCCAATGCCTAGTTCACTCCACTGATATTATAGTAGTTTAGGATTAGAGTTCAGTTTTGTAAAATTCCTCTTGTAGGCTCACATCTTCTCTACCCCTCACAGCAACAAGCTCCGAAACATTGAGCTGTGGAGGGTGCGTCCCATGGATTGTTCCTTGCCATCTAGCTAATTATCTTCAATACAATGTGTATACTACTGTGTAATGAGCTACAAACTGCTTCTTTTTGGGGGTCGTGAATCAAAGTGTTTCAGAGCATGAGCGTCTTATATTGTGTTGTTTGTGATGGTTACAATGGGAGATTTACGTGCGGCTTGTACATTAACCCTCGTAATGTACTCAGAAATCTCGTATTTGGCCACACGGCGGCACCATCTGATTGTGTATGATTGTATGGTTCTTTTTATTGTCATTGCTGTGTGTATTTATTTATTTATTAATTATTTGTTTATGTTTTTGTTTTAACCCTCCTGTTGTCCTCGGGTTTCAGACTCACACCTTGTTGTGCCAGCAGTGCACATCATATGTGTGTGTAAGCTGTAGAATGTTCTGGTTATTTTGATATTTTAAGCTCTCAGCCAAAATCGTCAGCCTCTGACCAGTGTTTTTGACAAATACAGTACTATTTTTACATGAAACATCACATTGCACTTTAATGCTGAGAGTTGGACCAGGATACATATCTAGCACTACTAAATAAGCAAACACACCAATATTGGGTGTGGGATTATTTATTTTGGGGGTTTGGTTCCACTTTAAAGAGAACTCCGGCTGAAAAGAAGTGTATTTGTTTTAACAGGCAGCTCATGGTTTCAAAAGTAACACATTTAGGTCTAGCTCGGTTCTTTCCCACTTTGCAAACCCCTATGTATTAAATCTTAAAAGCACCACTAAAAATATCTCGTTTTAAAGTTCTTGTTGAAGCCAGATGTGAGAAGCCACACTTCATGCTATTTAAAAAGAAAGAGTGTCAGGCAGTCTCCATTTTGTGTGCTAAAATAAACCTATTGACTGGAATTCCTAAGGAATAGGGTATCATCTCATTAATATAGAAGAAATTGCCATGTTATTCAAGAGTGGAGGAGAAAATTCAGTATCGAATATGCACTCAAAATCAAAGATAATATCTGACCAAAGAAAATGGGGGTTCTGGAGTGAAAGATGGATTAACTGTATGAGATAACGAATGAGTAACAGCAGTAGGCCCCCACAAAGCTTGCGAAACGGGTGGAACCACTGTCCATATGTTCCACTCTGAAATATCTTCAAGGACAATCAGCTAAACAGCTGATATTAAGAGAGCGGTATGAAATCGATTGCCCAAGGTGTTATCTGCTCTGCGAAGAACCGCCCTGGTAATTAGTCACAGCTAAAAGAACGTTAGCCACGATGTGTGCGAGATGGATTTTTATCTTAATAGATTTCACTGCACTGCAGATACAGGAGCTCTTTAGCAAGGCCACCCTTTCTGTTAGTTCTCTACCTCTCACTCTCCATCTTTCTTTCCAGCTATTAAATAAGCAGGTTACTCTGTAGTGTTGCTATTGTTAAATTAACCTGAATTGTCCAAAGTTGGTGCTTGTTTTGACACAGTGGCAACACTCAATGTTGGCAGCGGTACTGTTTTCTACCATTATTTCCCCCCTGATAGAAGCTTGAGAGACATTGTTTATGCATAAACATCAGGGCTACTTAAGTACGTCAATGTATTTAAGTCCATGGCAGCTGTTGACTTAGAGATCTGGCTGGCCAGATCAGCAGTAAACATACCATAAAAACCACCCTGGTTTATGGCGATGCTGGATTGGTGTACCTGTACACCCAAGAGGCAAGCCAGATGTGTTAGTTTTGTGATTAGCTACTGTTGGGATGGATAATGTGAAGGGTGGTAGCAGTCTCTGCGAAATGCAAAGGGTCCTGTGGGCAAACAGACTTGAATTAAAAAGCTGAAAGTGTTCAGACCCATTCACTTTTTGCAGTTCACATTTTATTGTGCTGTATCTACAACATAATGAAATGTGTGAAAAGTGAATGTGTGAATGCTTTCTGAAGCCACTATATAAACTGTAGTGTTGTAATAATGCGTAGCAGATAAAACAAAAACACTAAAACACTGAAAATAGCAAAAACACAAGACAACTCTTGGCATTTAATTTGAACCCTCGTGATGCCCTTACAATTATCGTCTTCAACCACCAGATGGCACCATCTGATTGTGTATGATTGTATGGTTCTTTTTATTGTCATTGCTGTGTGTATTTATCTTTATTAATAATTTGTTTATGTATTTTTTTTTGTTGTTGTTGTTATGCCTTTTAACCCTCCTGTTTCAAACTCACTGATTTGGGTCAGTTTGACCCGGAGGACATCATGAGGGATATATAGGATACTATGGCTCTCTGCCAGCATCCTTAACATACAAACAATAACCAACAGGAGCGGTGCATGTAATGATAACCTATCGATGAGTCTGGTGTGGAGCTGCTGGGGTGAGATGGGCACCGCCGCAGGGTGGTGGGTGATACACCGGAGAGGGTGAGCCAGAGCGGGAGGCGTCCAGACCCTCCATGCTTCCCGCTCCCGTTTGTCCTCCAGTAGACATTTCCAAAATATTTGGCCTGACTGCTAACTGGGGAGCCATAGCGGCAGGATTGTGGTTAGGGTGGCAGACTCCCAACTGGAATGCCATGGGTTTCATCTCCAACATGGACAGACACAGGCGGGTGACAAATTAAAGGCAAAATAAACATGCCTTAGTTACAAGTATACTGAAGTGGTGCAGTGGTCCAAAATCTCCCATAGGCGTTGCATTGGGTTGATACCCGGTGACTGCATATAATCCACATAATTTTCATCCGCCTCAAAACATTCAGTGACCCCTCGTGCCCTATGGATGCGTTGTCATCCTGGACGAGACCACTTCTACCAGAATAGAAATGAGTCCGCAGCATCAGAATATAAAGCAACAGGAGAAAGGTGATCACTCAGAACAACTTTGTAGTGATTTGCAGTGACCCTTCATTCTGCTGTAAGGGGTCAAGTGGGCCCAAACCATGCCGGAAAAATAGCCCCGACAGCATAACAGAGCCACACTTCTGTAGGGGTCAATCATTCAGGTTTTTCCCTTTTTAAATTTCCAACTGTCTGTAAGCTATCCTTGAGTCTGGCGCCTGCTAAATAATACAATCGTTTGTATGATGCTACTGTACATTCACATTCACTACTACTGTTGATAGATGAATAGAAGTTATCACATAATATAAATATAATAAACATTAACTACAATCTTTCAATTCTATTCCAATGTACCTACTGTATGGAATACCTACATTTAGTAATCACTCAATTTAGGTTTACCTTTAAATGTAGGTTTCAACATAGGGACAGAACATAGGCCACATTCTAAGTGTGCCTATTCCCTACTTAGTTCCTGTCATCGCTATCTGTATAAGCTACTGTACTATACATGATGCAAATGTCAACTAGGAACAAAATAATAAAAGATATAACAATTGAAATCAGAAAGACTTTCATGAAATAAACAACTTGACATAAATGAAGAACAGGTTGAAACATTGCCTTAAAAATATATATAAAATGTACCGTTTTTGAGATGTGATTGAATCAGTGTGTAAATACTATACATCATTTGGAGAAGGATTTATGTTCATACTGTTAATGTGAGACTACCAGTAATATTGACATTTATTCCAGTTGTTGTTTCCATCTGGAAATGTGTTAACCTTTTTCCTCTCCTTGTCTTGGCA
>JAODUG010000003.1:246133-279273 GCA_027564795.1 Aphredoderus sayanus | reverse complement strand
AGCTGTAGAATTAGGTTTAGCGCCTTCTATCTGCCACAGAGAGCTAGTGATTTGGGTCATTTTGACCCGGAGGACATTACGAGGGTTAAACATGGATATTATGAATATTTACAGTGTTACAATCAAATGTTTTGTATTATTAAGTATTTTATCATAGAGCTTTTAAGATTTAATCTAATCTCCATTTGCACCAACAACACAAATAGCCTACTCACAATGTCACCCTTTTGTCTCCTTTCACCTAGACTGCAGAATGGAGTGTCCTGTATGTAGGGAGGAGTTTTCGTTAGGGGAATCTGTCAAAAAACTCCCCTGCCTCCATATTTTCCACTGTGATTGTATAGTGCCCTGGCTGGAACTAGTAAGGACGTGGGAGGGGCGTCGTCTATATATTTTTATTTGTATTATTTTCAATGTATCCCCAGTGTTTATGCAGTCACCAAAGTGCCAACGCCCACTGGCAGAGACATCTGACGGCATATCAGGGAAGGCACTTTTAATGGCATTTCATGACATTCAAAACGTTAAGGCAAATTGAATTAGGAGAAACATCAAGAAATAGCACCGCGTCCTAAGCCGAATGTGGACCAGTGGGCGTTGCCCCGTTAAAAACAACTACATTCTAAACTCTGGCATCTCTTGACGCGTGTCTGATGGCGCCAGTGGGCATTAGAATGCAAACTGACATTAAATATAGAAATTAAAGGAAAACCTGCAGTGGGCATGGTTCTGTGTGTGTGTGTGTGTGTGTGTGGAGGGTGTGGGGGGGGATGTGGTGTTACTTAGAAAGCAGTGTACTGTAGCTTTTTTTTTAAGCAGCTGAAAAAGTAGGATCACCTAAATAAATAATGAGATGGTTGTTGTCTGCAAATATGATATACCATATATAGCCAGTGTCCTGAGATGCTTTTCCTGCGGGCCATGCGAACGCCTTACACACTGCTGAGTGTCTTTCTCTTTGCAGCATGACACTTGCCCAGTGTGCCGTACAAGCCTTGAGGGTATCGGAAGCAGCCTCCCTCCCACAGCAGAACTCCCAGACCCCCCTTCAATCAGCAGAGAGCAACAGGAGGAGCAGGCAATGTTACCACAACATCCTTCACCTGCGCATGAACTATAAACGATGCACCTCACCTTTATCTTCACATTGACTGCTTGGTTTTGGCAGTGATTGATAATATTAGTAGTGCTATAGTTAAGTACAACTATGACTGTGATATCGTCCTGATAAATATGTTGCTATACTTTCTTTGTGAGAAGGCCACAACGTCATTGGTGATTTTTTTTTGTTGGTTACACTACACACAAGCATGTCCTTTCTACACTGGCTTTGTATGCAATTCTTCAGAATGACTAGTGATGATTAGTTCATGTCATGAACTAATCACTAAGGAGCCACTTGTGAATGTCAAATCAATCATAGGAATGCACAGAGTTAGGAAGTGCAACTCTTGTATCAAGACTCTTGTAAAACAATTTCCAGACAATTAGTCAACTTTTATGACTCCTTTGACCTTTTTCAACTGATCTGGTACAGTACTGTCACCATTTATAAAGCTATTAAAGCCTAAAGTTTGATTATGTATTTTTCCCTGGTCATTTAAATGTTTCTACTGTTTCATTTTGTGTTGTTGTGCTGTTTACATTCTGGGTCCTCTAAACATGTTTAAAAATCTGTCAATTATTTAAGTTTTAATATTTATGTAATGTTTCTACTGGGGAAACTTATAATATTTTATATATAGCTATATTTCAAGGTTTTAGAAGAATATAATAGAAAATCATATTTGAATTAGAATGAAATGCTATATACTAATATACTTTAACCCTCCTGTCGCCAAATAGGGTTAGAGAAGAGGTCTTTTATGGGTCATTATTGCAGGGTAATCCTCCAGGGTCAAAATGGTTAGGTTAAAATTTGGTTAATAATTAATAATTATTTTATTATTATTTAGTATTAGCCCTCATGTTGTCCTAGGTTTGAACCACAATACTACATTTTGCAGGTCATTTTAACCCCAGGGTGACAGGAGGGTTAAATTGTTCATATTATTAGTTACAGAGCCTACTGTAGTTAAAATTTTATTATGCTATACAGTTTCCCAGTCAGAATCCATATCCCAATTTCCCCTATTGACGTTTTCCATTCAGTGTAGAAATTGAGTGATGCATTTAAAACAGTGGCCTAATGATCCATTCCCAGTTGCAATTACTTACAGTATATGAGAACCCGAAAATAATGAAGAATACAAAGGTTTCCACATTTTCGCCGCTAGGAGAGTGACCAGGGACCACTGCTCCGCGTACGACCGACATCTGCCCTCCTCCCTTCGCCCTACTCCCCACCACTGTGTCGTCTCCTTACCTCCCTCCCTCCCTCCTTCTCACTGAGAATGCCCGTGTTGTACTGACAGTAACGATACGGGCTAAGCAGACATGGAGGCCCGATTAACGAGCGAGGCCCATTCTGACACATCCAGCGCCAGCTAACAGCGTGTCGGAGAATATATCGGAGCTTCTTGGAGATATTACGGATACCAGTTGCTGTAAGGAAAACAGGATTCGGGGCGAGGGAAGAGAAATAGAACGCGATCCATTTCGGGTCTCTGTTGATTCAACGCCGCCGCCATTTTGTTGACAGTTCGTGTTATTTTTTTTTTTAATAACGTACACAGCGCTGCATCTCTAATTTTATGTAATTGCAACACGAACAGCTATGCCTCGGCGTGTATATGCGTAGTTGTTAAACAGTAACATTGTCTTTGCACTTAAGTGAGAAGGTACACCAGGTCAGGCGGACTTGCTAGTACGAGCTAAACAATATTGCATCGGTAGCCATCGGAGCGGAGCTCCAGTAGCACGAGCCCCTACGCGAATGTGACGGAGATGTAAGGAACATTAGTTGGCTCGCCCTGTCATTTTCTGTCGATTTGCGTACAATACTACAAAGCTTTGGGCGTGTTATTACGATTGATGTGCAACATATTTACAGTGAGTGTTTTTGCTGTATTGAATTAAATGTCTAAATAGTGTCCCAGGCTGCTTGATAGATGGCTAGTTAGCCAGCGCGAATGCCATTGATACATAGTAGCCCAGCATGTCTATTCTTGGACGGATGTAGCTGGTACTATAGCTCGTTACCAAATAAACTTCGAGCTTTGTCAATACCATGGACATAAAAGCCAATTTGAGACCCCGTCCTTATTAGTTTGTTGCATTTTAAGGTAATTGTCATGATTTCTTAGGAAACACATATTTGGCAGTAATACAGAACGTGTTGACTTTACTGTCACAACATAACTATCAACTTTTGGGGTGCAAGGGTTACAAACCAGGTTTAGTCAGTTCCCTAGTTTTGAGACCAGGTTAGGCAGATTTCAGACTCAGACATCGTGTCTTTACCTTGTTGTAACCTATTACATGCTTGACGTAAAATAGTTTAACACCACAAGAACATATAACGCTGATCAATTCACAATGTCATTTCGAGATTAATATAGATTTTTTTACGACACAACATTTATACAAATCTTTCTCTTTTTTGTGTGTGTTGCAAATCAGCATTTGGATTATGAAATATGTGCCCACCATGTTGATATACATGAAAGGAGGATTGGGAGCTAAATAATGTGAACCGATTTCAACAATTTCAGAGGTGAGTATTAATGCCATCCACAAATTCTACCTATTGATGTAGATTAACCTGATCATTTGTAAAGCCTGAGTCCTGTAGCCAATACTAACATGCCACAGTCTATCTGCTTTTTCTTTTTAATTATTTATCATCAAATCGACCCATCTCAAGGGTATAACACTGGAGGTGGGCTGCGTGCTTTCTTAATTCTTAGATCATAATCTGAAATTAATGCACTACGTATACAATATGCTTATTATAGAATGCACCTATTAGTATAAATGAATAACTATAGTCTAAAAAGCACGTGTTTAACCGAAGAACGTAAAAGTACACGCTATCTAGCACCTGTCATTGATAAGAAAAGAGACCATTTCACGTGGCTTCTTGTCAAATTGATTACTCAGCTGTTGAGTGAATTTATAGTCATATGACTTGGTCTACACGATCGCAATGTAGGTCTACTGCTATGCATGATACAGTTAGTATGAATGTAATGCAATAATTAGAATACCTAACGAAGGAAACAGCAGGTCATATCAGACTAACACCTGCCATTTCTTGTTTCGACTTTGTGTGTATACATTAAGCTTGATTATTAATATATATAAAAAAATGTTTAAACTTTTTTGCTAGTTGATAACAGTAGTTCTTTATTGTCAAAACATAAAAATGAATTGAATTGTTGTTTTAGATGTTAGTAATGCAGTAACTAAACAAACTTAAGCTTAAACCATAAGCTAAGAGGGCAGATAAAATGGTAGCGGCTGGTTGTAGGTAGAGACCAGCAGTCCTGAATGATGTGGGGGTGGGTGCGATACTAGTTTTCTGGCCCAAGGGAAATCAGCAGTTATGAACAACGTGTGCAAAAGTAAGGAGGTACTGTAGTGAAAGAAGGGAGGGATTTAAGGGGAGGAGAGTCCTGGAAGGGGCGCGGGAAGTTGTTTACTACGTTCCTGACTGCCCTACTGTTTTCTGAGACCCTTGTCCTAATGTTGCTTAAATGTCTGTTCTTCCATGATATAGGCCTACTTTTTTATTCTGAAAGTTATACCTGTTTAAAATGACATTTTAAGCTACTAATGGTTATGATGATGAAAAGGGAACACAAAATGAAGGCCAGTTGATATATCTGCATCCCTTGCAAATCATTTCTGTTTGATAACTTATTTAGATTACTCTTCAACTATGTGTGTAATGACTGCATTAGGCAGGCTAAAACTCTTAGGATAGAAGGCTCTAATGCTTAAGCGTGTCAAGGTTTTTGAATGGCTTTCGAAACAGAAAGAGGTTAAACTTGAGATGAGCACAATTAGACAAGTACAACTGCCAGTAAACGGCTTACTTAAGCTAGACATACAAAGTGAGAGAAAGGTTTTGACTCATGAAGGGCAGCATTGCTTGCTTTGCACTAGTCTTTTGTCGGTAGCCCAGTACCGAGCTTAGTACTACAACAGCTTATTTGTGGCCTCGCTGCCGCCAGTCTCCCTGCACGCTGCCAGCATAAAAGAATGAGGAGAACATTTGTTACGCAGTGAGAGAAGGACGGTGGTGGTTGGTTGGGGTGGGGGTGTGTGTGGGAATGTGTTTTCGATTTTAAGTAGGAACACGGCGACCTTCGTTTGTCCGCCATTCCTACAGCTTTGTAGGTTGGTGAAATATAGGTGGAAGAGGATAGAAAAGTTTGAAAGAGCCGAGAGATTGATTGAGTGTCTGGAGAAAAGCGCGAGGTGTGATCTGAGTGTGGTATGTGTAGCGAGAGGGGGGGGGGGGGCCTGGAGTTTTGAGGCTGAAATGGAGTGAGTAATTGAAGTAAACACTGAAAAGTGGGTGTGGGGAACTACAGGCCAGACTCCCAACACTCGGCCTGCGGTGTAGAAACGGCTCCTCCACCTCTACAGCTCTCTTTAACAGCAATAAATAAAAAACTGCTAAACACATTGCCTGGCTCCCCAAGTCACTGTCCGGTGCCAGGCGGTACCTTGCCCGGCTGCGCTACTGATGCGATGACTTGTATGACTTTCCTGAAGCGCCGTTAAGTGGCCCCTTTAGTACGCTCCACTAATGTAGTGCACACAGAAACCGCCGGCACGCTGACGCTCTATCACTCACTCACAGCAGCCGCTGTGCAGGAGTGGGGAGAGGCAGGCGGATCCGCTGTCTAGTCCCAGTGGGGCCTAATGTGCTGAGGTCACAGTTCTGAATTGCCTCCAAATGACTTCACCCGGAGAAAGCACCTGCTTGGGGGCGAATCCGCATTAAATCACTCAGCGGCTGTAGGGAGCGACAGACTTTGAATTGTCCTGTCTATCTAAGGAGCACAACTAGGAAACGCTGCGGACGCTACCACTGCACGCTAACCTGGTTTGGCCACTTGAACAGGGCCACATTGTCAGCACAGCTAGGCTAATGGGCGAACCTCAGGGATGGCTCATTTGGCAGCTCAGCACATAATACCTGGGGAGGTTGCGCTAGCTGGACCTCACAGGTTAGGATTTGTGGTTCTCAGGTGGACAGGTCTAATTGAGTCCTTCAGCGTAGGGTTACACCTCTCTTCGTTTTCAGGTAGGGAAACGCCAGCTGTGTAAATAGGTCACAGGCTTGCGCAAGCTGCGAGGACGAACACATCGTAAAAAGTTTGCCCGACGGGATGAAGGGCAACCTCTCAACTAAATGGACAGTAATAAAAAAGCTTCCCGGCCACCCATCCTCCTCCTCCATTCGTTGTGAGCGGTTCTGTTCTGTTGTGCTGTGATCTGCAGTGGCTTGTCCAAACTGTCACGGAATGGTGGATGTTTCCAGTTCAGGCAACTCATGTGGATTTTTTTCCCTCTCTCCACTCTCTCTCCACCCCTCTCTCCACCCCTTTCTCCACCCCTCTCTCCATCCCTCTCTCCACCCTCTCTCCACCCTCTCTCCACCCTCTCTCCACCCCTCTCTCTTCCACAGTTGAAGGACGGAGCTGGACGGCTGGACAGCGAAGAAAGGGACCAGCCGCCGCCAATCCAAAAATTGCTTAACTCGCACGTTTGTCCCCCTCCCCTCCCCCCCCCCCTTTTCCCTCCCCTACACCCCCGTCCCGTCTCCTTTTGTGGACCGCAGCCTTTCCCCTAGACACTCAGTGCACCTGGTCCTCCAGAAACATTGCCCGGCCAGTTCCCCTACGCGCCCCTCTAAATCTCTGATGGATCAGAAGATTCAGGGGGGTACCGCGACTCCGCCTCCCTTCCCCACCGCTCCCCTCATGGGGGAGCGCGAGAAGGAGGGCGGGAAGAAGGAGGACGATGAGGAGAAAAAGGACAGGGAGAAGGACAGCTCGACGACAGACGCCCTCAACGCCGCCGGGGGAGGAGGGGGCGGAGGGGGCGGGCCCGGCGGCGGCGGCGACCAGTCGCACTTCTCCATCAAGGAGAGCAGCCTCTCCGAGGGCAACGTGAAGCTCAAGATCGGCCTCCAGGCCAAGCGCACCAAGAAGCCCCCCAAGATCCTGGAGAACTACGTGTGCCGGCCGGCCTTCCGGGCCACCGTCAGGCACACGGGCCGCGGAGGGGGCAGCCGGGGGAACCGCGGCAGCGCGCCCGCGGGGGGCGACGGCGGCTCCAGCGGCCCGACCCGGAGTCCCCCGCACGGGCGCGACAAAGACCGGCTGGCCAGGGAGCCCAGTCCCTCTGTCAACAACAGGCCGGCCCACACGCCCCCTTTTTCTGCTCCCTGTCCAGCTGCTGTGCCTCCTCCCCCTCACACCGCTGCTCCGCCTGTGGGCTCCATGGCCGCCTGCCCCTCCCCGGTGAACGGGAGCGCTCCAGCTAAGAAGGTAAGCGGAGCGCGCTGACGTTATTCTGGTTCTTCTAACACCATACCCGCCGGAAGAGTCCGGGCTGAAGAGACTATTAGGAATTGCACAATGGTTGTCTGGCTGCTTGCGTTGCCAAAAATAAAAGACAGAACATTCATTACAGAGAGCCAACAGGCTCGCGAAATGTTCCCTATTTGCTTTTGTGCTTTGGTTTACTGGCGAACAAATGAATCCAGTATGTTGGCCCTGCCATCATTTTCTAGTTCCCGCTGTAAATATATTACCTGATCCATGCTCCTATTAACATCTTGCACCTCCGATTTGAATGAACGGTCAATTGATTAGTGATGCAGCCGAAGTTACCATGTTATTGCAGAGCACAACATAAATTGTCCTTTTGAGTCCTTTGAGCTCTGTGTTGGCCTGTCTCTGTCTATCATTCAAAGGCCCCTCCCCTCCCCTCCCCCTTCATATGTGTCATCATCTGTCCTCTGCTTCTGTGCGGCTGTGTCCTCTCTTCCCCTCTAACCCCCACCTCTCCCCTCCGTTGCTCTCCCTCTCTGTCCCCAATCTGACCCTCGTAAGTGTTGTTGAGTGGAGAGGAGCCTTTCCCTTTGGGCACATCTGGGAACAAGAAAATTCTATCAATGAACTGCAAATTGTGCAGAGATAGACACCAACCCTTGCTGGATTAGACTTTCTCTGTCTTGTGGATTGATATGTGCTGGCTTTGTCTCATGGCCAATGTGACAGCTTCTTAGCCATTTGGTTTAAATATGAATGTTAATACTAAATGAAACGTGGTCTCTTGTCACTTCAGTGGTTGTATGTAGATGGATGGATGTGTTGATATATTTTGTACAGTTACTCCTACATCATCACTAACTTGTTGCTCTGTTACAGCAGGGTCTACCAAAGATGGCCTGTAAATCGGATGCAAAGCCCGACTCTAAAGCAGCTAGTGCCACACCTGAGAGACCCCTCAATCTTCACCGCCCTTCAGCAGAGAGCAAGCACCACCCCTCTGGGAAGAAAACACCCTCTCCGCAAGCCAGCCACCCTCTGATGTCCTTGCCACCTTCACCGGCCGCCATGTCAAAAGAGCCCAGCTTCGATGGGACTAAGCCCCAGTACCCCTACGGCGCTGAGAGCCACAGGGACAAGGACAGGGGGGCTGCTGGCTGGGGAGCGCCCACAGTGACTGAGAAGCTGGCCCAGCTCATAGCCACCTGCCCGCCAAAGACCCCCAAGCCCAACAAGCCTATCAAGCTGGCCCCCTCCCCCGTCCCGCCTGTGTCAGGTTTCATGGCCCCCACCGCCAAGCAGCGGGACAGGGCCATGGCCAATAGGAACACCTACTCCAGAGTGGTTCACCTGGCTCCGCCCCCGCCCGTCTCCCGGCCCCCGGGGCGGCCGTACGGCTCCCGGAACCGAGACGGAGTGGCAGACAGGGCGTCGCCGTCGAGGAAGGAGGACGCGGAGGGAACGGGCAAGCCCGGCGGCGTCAGCGTTCCCAACAGCAACGGCAGCAGTCGCAGCAGCAGCCCCGTGGTCGCCTACGGCAACGGCCGCCTGGCCGCCCCGTCAAAAGACGGCGGCGGCAGCAAGAGCCGCGGCGCTCACTGCACGCCGCACGCCACGTCATCGCCCTCCCGCCTCCCGTCCTTGTCCTCCTCCTCGTCCTCGTCCTCCTCCTCCTCCAGCTCCTCCTCCCCCCACGCCGCCGCGGCAGAGCCGAGGACGGGCAGCGCGCTGAGTCACCAGGGCTCCCCGGGCTCCGCCCACACACGGGAGAGCCCCGCCCACGCGGAGGAGAGCTGCGAGAGGGAGCGGACAGAGCCGGACAGGGAGGGCCCCAGGGACTTAACCAAGTGCCCCTCTCCATTGGTGACGGGCAGGCAGGAGGGCAAGGACAAGGCGGCCGGGAATCAGCTGTTTCGGGCGGAGCGGGGGAAGAGCTGCAGCCCCAGTAAGCGCAGCCCGAGCCAGGACTACGGCCGCCCCGAGACGGGAAGACAGAGGCCGCCGTCCCCGCCGGAGCACTCCGGCCGCGACAGCTCCCCGCCGCCCCTCGGCGACGACTCCGGCGACTCGTCCCCAGACTCGCCCGCCGAGCAGGACAGCAAGCCGCTGAAGAAGCGCAGGGGCCGGAAACCCCGTTGGACGCGCCTGGTGAACCGGAGCCAGATGCAAAGGCCGGGCCAGGGCAGCCCGCCGCGCCCGCCGAGCGCCGCGCCTTTACCCTCAGGCCTGGACGTCCCGCCGCCGATCAAAAGGCCCGTGGGAAGGCCCCCCAACCCAAACAAGATCAGACCCAACCCCGCCCTGCAAAGCCCCGGCTCGCAGCTCTTCCCACCCCAGCCGAGGAAGCGGGGCAGGCCCAAGTCCAAAATGCCCCGGCTGGACGCGCCGACCCGCGGGCGGCCCCCTAACAAGCTGCCCCCCTCCCGGGTGTTTTCCTCCTTACTCAAGTCCAAAGAAGAGCAGGACCCCCCCGTCCTCCACCCCGAGGTGGACCTGAACCCTCCCAAGCCCATGCCCAGGAAACGGGGGCGTCCCAAGCGGCTGCCCCCTACGTTGCCGCAGGAGGGCCAGCCCCCGACGCTGGCCCCCGAGGCGGGGGACGCCGGGCGCTTCCGCAGCAAGGGCAACGGGCAGCTCATCATGAAGACCATCATCGGCAAGATCAACAAGATGAAGAGCGTGAAGCGCAAGCGCATCCTCAGCCAGATCTTGCTGTGCCCGCCGGCGGAGGACGCCTCCAGGGGAGCCCCCAGCGGGGCGGCGAGCGCCGCGGCGACCGCCACGCAGTCGCTGTCCTCCCTGGCCGCATCCTTCGGGGGCAAACTGGGGCCCCAGATCAATGTCAGCAAGAAAGGGACCATCTACATGGGAAAGAGGAGGGGCCGCAAGCCCAAAACGGCCGGCAATTCCAAGGCTTCCACGCCTCCGCCGGAGCCCTTCCTGTCCCCGAGCACCGCCTCCCCCCACAGCCACCACCAGTCCCACCAGCAGCACCAGTTCTCGGCCTCCGACGTCTTCCCCTCGCCCTCCTTGTCCCAGTCCAGCGGGGGCCACAGCCCCATCAGCGACGGCAGCTTCGTGGAGCCGGGCTCGGTGCACTTCGCCAGCCACCCCCACTACCACGGCCACGCCCACCCGCACCACGGCCACCACTCCTTCCCCTTCCCGCCGCCCACCTTCTCGGCCCCCAACCCGCGCTCCCTGGGCTCCCTGGGCTCCCTGGGCCCCGCGGCGGCCACGGCGGCCTCCCAGAAGAAGTCGTCGTCGTGCCGCGGCTACCACCACCTCCACCACCACCACTACCGGCAGCACTACCACTACAAGCTGTCCCCGCCGCGCCCCCTGCACCCCACCTCCCCGGCGCCGCTCACCGAGCTGAAGGAGGCCACGCCGTCGCCCGTCAGCGAGTCGCACAGCGAGGAGACGGTGCCCAGCGACAGCGGCATCGGCACGGACAACAACAGCACCTCGGACCGCGGGGAGAAGACCGCGGGCGGCGGCGGCGCTGCCGGCCTGGGCGGGGTCGCCATGCCGACGGGGATGAGCGGGATGGGCGGGCTGCTGATGCCGCTGGGCGCCGGCGCGGGCCTCAGCGCCAGGGGCCGGCGGCGACACTCCTCCTCGGCGCTGCTGGAGCACCCCTCGCCCACCCCGTCGCCGCTCGGCGGGGCGCGGTCACTGGCGGACCCTCGGAGGCCCCACCCGGCCGCCCCGGCCTCCTCGCTGCTGCTGGGCCACAAGGAGAAGCACAAGCACAAGTGCAAGCGGCGGAGCCACGGTTGCCCCGGCTACGACAAGCTGAAGAGGCAGAAGCGGAAGCGCAAGAAGAAGTACCTGCAGCTGCGCTCGCGGCGGCAGGACCCCGACTTCCTGGCCGAGCTGGATGAGATCGTGGCGCGGCTGAGCGAGGTCCGCATCGCCCACCGCGCCGCGGGACACCGGCTGGGCGGCGGCGGCGCGGGGGCCGCGGGGGCCGGCCGGCTGCCCGCCGTGGGCGGCAGGGCCCCTGGCGGCGGGATAGGAGGCACGGGCGGCCCCCCTCCGCACCACTACCTCCCCAGGGACCTCCTGCCCACCATCTTCCGCATCAACTTCAGCGGCTACTACTCCCCCCACGCTGCCTACCCCTGCGACCCGCTGCACTACGTCCGCAAGCCCGAGATGAAGAAGAAGCGGGGGCGGCCGCCCAAGCTGAGGGAGTCCATGTCCGAGGTGCCGTTCGTGCCGGGCCTGGGCTTCCCGCTGTCCAGCGGCGGCTTCTACCACCCGTCCTACAGCATGCCCTACTCCTCGGGGCCCCTGGGGCTGGGCTACTACAGGGGCTACCCCCCCGCCGGGGCCCTGTACCCGCACCACCCGCACCACCAGTCCCCCCACGCCGCGCCCTCCCACCACCCGCACCACGCCGCCTCCTTCCCCCCTGTGCCCCCGCCCTCTTACATGCACCACCACCCGTCGCACCTCCTGCTCAACCCCTCCAAGTTCCACAAGAAGAAGCACAAGCTGCTGCGGCAGGAGTACGTGGGCGGCAGCGGGCGCCCGCCCGTCCTCTACCCGCCCATGTCGTCGGAGCTGTCCTTCAACTGGCACCACAAGCACAAGCACCGGCACAAGCACCGGGAGCGCTGCGGGGAGGAGGAGGCCGGCGGCGCGGCGGAGGACGGGGCGGGCAGCAGGGCAGGCCCAGGGGGCCGGGCGGGGCCGGCGGCAACGGCGGGAAAGCCAGACGGAGGCGCCGGGACGTCGGGCAGAGCGGAGCGACCCGGAGGCCCGGGGGCGTCGGCCGAGCCCTTGCAACGCTGCCGCTTCGGCCGAGACGCGCCCGGCGCCGGCAAGCAGGCGGCCGCCGCCGCCTCGGCCAACTCGCCCTCCTCGTCTTCCTCCTCGTCGGCCGCGGCGGACAGGTACAAGCGCAAGGAGAGCGCCGTGTCGTGTCTGGGGCCCTCCAGGCTGGTGCTGGGCGGCCCCAGCCGGGGCCCCCACCCGGTGGAGTCGTGGTTCAGGATGGGCGGCTCCGAGGCGGACTACGGCAAGCTGTCCCGGGGCCAGGCCGCCGCCGCCCCACCGGGCCTCGCACAGCCCGACGACCCGGCGGGCTGCTCCGACAGTGAGGACGAGGAGCCCCTGGACGCCGGCGAGGACCAGGAGCCGGGGCCGCAGGACCCCCCGAACCACACCAACCTGTTTGCCTCCGCGCTCACCCGCAACTCCATGAAGGCGGGCAGGGGCAGGAAGACGGAGAGCGGCAGCTTTACCCGCATGGAGCGCACACAGAGGAAGGATCGCTCCACGTCAGCAGAGAGGAGAGAGATGGGTGAGTCAGCCGCACTGTGGCACACTGGGGGCTTGAGTTACAGTACAAAGGGAGCCATACAGCAAAGCATCTGTTTATAAGGCGATATGCAGCGTGCAGCCAGCATCTGCTTAGTCCATGCATAGCCAGTATAAGTAAGTAAGTAATACTCAACAATAGCATTAGCAATAGAAATATCAGTAGTATTTGGAAGTTGTTAATGCTATTTATATGGGATTTTTTTAATTCCTCATGAAAGTACTATCCACAGTGGTTTGTGAAGCTCTATAGCTTTGGAATTTGATAGGCTATTCTGCCCAGAAAAGCTTTCGACCCAAATTGAATTTGACATTGTTGAAGGTTATTGAACTCAATAGTGCACCCAATTTATTTTCCAAAAATAGTCTTATTGCCTCAAGAACCCAGTGGTTGAATACCATTGGACACTGTCCGCTGAGCTTTTAGGCTCGGCACAGACTAATGTGCGCAAACAATTAGCAGCTGCAGTGACACTGGTTATACTGGCTGTATTCATGCAGAGCCTGCTTCAAAATGCCATATGGTGGACCTCCCTTTAGAGTGCCATGAGAGACCCCTGCTACCAGAATGATCACTGCTGTTTCTCTGCGGTTCTTTCAGTGTTCCTGCTGTCTAAGCAAAGAAAAACACAAGGGGAAACAAACTGCCCATTCTCCATAATAAAACTCCCTTGGAATGAGACAGTGACGCTCCCTGTCCATTGACTGGCTATGACATTTGGTAGCCCTTATTGGTGATTAAGGGCTTGGCAGTAAAAAGCCCACATAATGACTTAAACTAGCCCTACGTTGAGTGTGGTTGTCACTGAAGTATGTTGAGTTGGCCACAGCAGATATCACATTTCTGTAAGAATGTTTATTATGAGGCTATATTTGGTCCACGCGTTCGTCAGAAGACCACAGTAGAGCTCTTATTCCCATCGTTTGCTGTACAAAAGCACACCTGGTCTCCGCTTATTCCGTCGCAGTAGGAGCGGGCACCTCAGCAGTAATCGCCCACGGGCGCGCTCGTGCGTGCACAGCGGCGCGCGGCAGCGTATATACGTGCATTGTGCCCAGGAGAGTGAGCTAATGGGTGTGTGTGGGTGTGTGTGTAGACGCATTTTAAGGAATGTCCCTGTTGGGTAATCCCAGATTAGAGCTCAGGACACAAGGCGTCCAGCGGTCGCAGAACACACTGTGAAGGTGGAAGGGGGGGTCTGGCACACAGGGAGCAGCGGGGGAGGGGGCTGGATGGTTCACAAGGAAGGAATAGAAGAAAAACGTGACGCAGACAGACAAAAGAGAGACATAAACCAGGATGGATTGAAAGAAAGGCATGCGAGGGCAAAGACAAGGGTGCAATAAAGCATTAAATTATCACGTGAACGAGGGCTGGGGAATATGAATGGGCCATGAAGCAAGAGGTCACGTAAGGTCACGGGGGCAGGAAGAAGGGGTCGGGGTTAAAGGATTGAGGCCATAACAGTGGAAAGACAAAAGGAGACGGGGAGAAACGGCGGCAGTGAGAGAAGCAGGGAGGAGGAAAAAAACCCATCTCAGCTAGCGGCTAACAGAGCAGCTGACGACCCGAGACACTTTGTGCCGCAAAGATCCAATTTGTGCCGCAAAGATCCAATTTGTCAGGACAAAGGTGGGCTTACGTTCCAGCATGTCGAGCCTACACCAGAGCCAGAGGAGCAGCGAGGGGTAGGAAGTGGAGAAAGTTAAATTGGGCGAAATACGGCATTCGGAGGGAGAGAAAACAAGTGAGAATAGTCTCCATGGGCACGGCAAGAAAGGCTGACCGTGAAAATAGGCCTATGAGATTGGAGAGGACGGTCCCAGACTAACGGATGGGTACGAGTGAGTGACACGTGCGGTGATTAGTGTAAATTAGGGGCTGGCAGGAGAGAGGACCAGGGGGGTGCAGGGGAAGTCGAAAATGCCGGGACGACTTGTAGAGACAGACGAGTCTTCCTGTGCTTCTTTGTACCTTCAGACTAGCCCCTCCCCCCTTTAGTTAGTATTATTATCCTGCTCTATTATTAGTCAAATGTCGATGTGTGTGACGAGTGTAAGGATGTCTTTGATGCATACCGTATGTAATTGTGCGGAGTAGGTGCCATGAAGCAACCGTGCCTATCCATACGCCTTGACAGCTGCCTCCATCATTTTGATGTCTTTGACAGCTGAGAATGGCTCATGAATAAACATCAGCGCTGCGATATTTCATAATAAAGCGTAGTGTGTTCTGGCCCTGTATCCTGCGAGAGTTTGGTTGAATAGTTAATGGCAAGGATTTTTTGCCCCTGGAGTGGTGAGCCACATACAGTCGAGCAGTAGAAAAAGGGCTGTGATGTTGTTGGCAGCTATAATCACGCTGACAGCATTGGGCTGAAAGTGGGTGGAGCTATACCGCGGTGTTTTGAGGCCGGCACACCTAGACCTAAAACTATTAAAAGAGCCAATCATAACTCTCACATAACAGAGTCAGGAAGATGTCAATCAAGTGGGCACTGTACACGCCCACAATGTCTAAATAACCACATTAAAGGTATAGTAGAACGCTTGCTAACTCCCTCAGAGGCTCCACCCCACACATTGCTTTGTTTATGTTCCAATATAGGTTTACCGTTTGATTTGTTCAGTGCGCACAGAACGGACTGCGAGGAGATATTTGGTGAATTTGTCAAAAAGTGTATAAGCTGTATAAGAAGAACTATACCTTTAACATGGGTACACATGGGTGCTGTAAATGCACCACACTTGTGAATACTGCTAGTCCCCTCTTGTGTGCACAGCACAGCATGGTAATGCTGTATCCCTCCGCCTGTGGTCCTTCTTTCCGCCAAGGCAATGCGGCACTCCAGACGAGAGGCGTGGCCACGGAGGGTCCTGAGGGGTCCCTCCTCCACCACCACCACCACCACCACCACCACCGGCAGCAGCACCCCCACCAAACGCCCCTGTTCCACCCTCACACCCCCGCCGCCGCCGCCCGCCTCTCCGTCTCCCAGGACTACCGACGGGATGCCTCGCCACCCCACCCCTCCCAGCGGGCCCCGCCCCCCAAGCACAGCCTCCACCACGTCAACAAGATCCTGCGCGCCAAGAAGCTGCAGAGGCAGGCGCGCACGGGCAACAACATGGTGAAGAAGAGGGGGCCCGGGCGCCCCCGGAAGCACCCCTTGCCCTCACCGCCGCCCTCGCCCCCGCCGACCGCCGACGCCAACCCCGCCAGGCACCGGGAGCGGGCGGGAGACAGGGCAGGAGGCGTGGGGGGAGGAGGGGGGCACCCGGGAGGCAGGGGGAGGGAGGGGGACACGGTGACGGACGCCATCGAGTCGGTGGTGCAGGGCCAGCGCAGGAGAGGCCAGAAGAGGACACACTGGGAGAGAGACGGGGGGGAGGAGGATGAGGAGGGAGACGGGGAGGAGGACGGGGAGGAGGACAGGGAAGCGGAGGAGACGGAGGAGCAGCTGGCTGAGAGAGAGGAGAACCTGGGCGGCCTGGGGATGAGGTCCAGGGCCGGCGGAGGAAGGGTCTGGCTCACCCAGGACGAGCTCCAGTGCTTCCACGGGTAAGCCGTCTTCCACCTGGCCACATCCCACCGTTGCCCTTAACAGCCGCCCAGTGAGGGGCATACAAGCTACTCCTACAGCCTAGAGTTGGAGGGGGGTATAAATAGGAATATTTATCAAGCCCATCACTAGTAACAAAGTCACGGTTTTATTTTTAGCACACTGGAAGGCAAGCCAGATGGCCACTGCTCCCCGGAACGCCCAGGCCCTGTCTCCAGGGAACAGGCCCAGCCCATCCCGATAACCAGCCAACGGGAGAAGAGAGCTGCAAGACCTCCAAAGAAAAAGTTCCAGAAGGCGGGACTTTACTCCGACGTGTACAAGACTGAGGAGTGAGTCTGTTAAACAAGTGTTGGAGCCAAGCCACGCTTAAGCACAATTTGAAACAGTCCTGTATTATTTGCATTGAGTTTATCTACAGTCTGATTAAGAATTCCATGTATTTGTTGGGGATCATGCACAACATAACAATGTACAAGATTATTGCTCATTTTAATTCAAAACTATAGTAGTACCTTTAGTGTTTACAGATATTGCTTTTGTGTTTTGTAGCCCCAGGAGTCAGCTGCTACAGCTTAAGAAAGAAAAACTAGAGTATATACCTGGGGAACACGAGTATGGACTGTTTCCTGCTCCTATACATGTTGGTGAGTTTTGAATGGCCCCTTATTATAATATGATTGCTTTCTCTGTTTGAATTCTTCAGCTATGAAGAAGCTATGGATAACTACTGTGTGCACATCCACAATTTACTGAAATGTCATTAAAATTCCTCTTTGTTTTATTCCTATCGTAAATGTACCCTTCAGCAATGTTTTTGTTGCCCAGAACCCAGAATGCTGTGTATATTATATTTAGAAACAAATCTGTACAGTAAAGGGGAAGGGTAGAGAAGTGTGTGAGCTCTCTAAGGAGAGGTGTTTTGCAGAGGGCCAGCCTCAGAACTGCTGTTGCTGTTTTCAGACCAAAACACATCCTGGATGCAAATCAACAAATGCACATTTAAGGAGTAAATGTATATTATTGAATTAACACAACAGGCATGGACTTCACTTACCTTACACATCACATATTATTTTTATTTTCCTGACTTCTTCCCCCTGTTCTCTTACTTTTAGGGAAGTACCTGAGACAAAAGCGTATTGATTTTCAGTTGCCTTACGACATATTGTGGCTGTGGAAACACGACCAGGTAATCACTCTTGTCCAAGCCATTGAGTGTTTTTAACATTTGTCTTGAAGTAAAGTACCAAGATGTGGTTTAAAATCTACCTCCCTCCCCCCAACCCACAATACAGGCCAATTTAAACATATGCCTCTCCCTCTCTAACCACACTGTTTGCTTTTATTCCAGCTTCACAAGAGGCCTGATGTCCCCCTTTATAAAAAGATTAGATCGAGTAAGTATCGACCTTGGTTTCCATCATCCAATTATATGACTAGACCATTACTTACACATGCATATTTACTGCATGTCGTCTGGGAACGCCTGTAGATTTGATCAGTACTAGTTTAGTGAAATGTTTAATTGACAATTGAAACATGCATGCTCATTCAATGTGCAGTTATGTTGAGCTGTGTGTAGGTTTTTATTTCTGATGTCTGAGATGTTTTTCCCATGTGCTCTTGTGTGTCACAGATGTCTATGTGGATGTGAAGCCTCTCTCCGGTTATGAAACAACCCTGTGTAACTGCAGGTCCCCCGAGGATCCCGGGGAAAAAGGCTGCCTTGACGACTGCCTGAACAGGTACAGACAACGAGACACTACAAAACAAAAGTAGCTTTAAATAGGCGTTCTGTTAAAAACAAAATGATATGGGGTTCACAATATAAATAGACAGGAGGTTTTGCAGCAATAACTGAGGCTGGTAGCTCATTTCCACTGTACTAAAAGTGTCGTGCCAACCACTATTATTTATGAGCGCTCACTAGTTTAGACATTCTGTCAAAGTGGATTAGCTGCTCCCTCTCACGTTTTCTTGGTTCACCCTGCTCTTCCCCAGGATGAGCTTTGCCGAGTGCTCTCCCAGCTCCTGCCCCTGTGCCGAGCAGTGCGACAACCAGCACATCCAGAGGCACGAGTGGGTCCAATGTCTGGAGCGCTTCCGCGCCGAGGGCAAGGGCTGGGGCATCCGCACCAAGGAGGCCCTTCGCTCAGGGCAGTTCATCATTGAGTACCTGGGAGAGGTGGTCAGCGAGCATGAGTTCAGGTGGGGGACGTGCCTGTGCTGCTGTGCTGGTAGCGTTGTACTGTTGCATAACATGGATGTTCTTAGTCGGTGCGCTGAAAGTGGTGCTGAACTTTGGGGACAAATCCTTCACTGTATTGTTTGGGATGACCGGTCACTGTTTGATCGCTGTATTTCATGAACCACAGCTATTGTGACTATTGTAACCCTTGTGATGTCCTCAAAAATATTGAACTTGGCCACTGATTATGTATGATTTTGTGTGTTATTTAATTGGCATTGCTATGTGTATTTTTTTTATTTATGAATTATTTCTTTATGTATTTGTGTTGTTTTTTGTGCCTTTTAACCCTCCTGTTGTCCTCGGGTTTCAAACCCACACCTTGCTGTGTCAGCAGTGCACATCATATGTGTGTGTAAGCTGTAGAATTATGTTTAGCGCCTTCTATCTGCCACAAAGAGCTAGTGATTTGGGTCAGTTTGGCGCAAGAGGGGACTAGCAGTTCAACCACAAGTGTAATGCCAGACACAAATAGAGCATTGTCCCTTTTACTACCACTTTAATTGGAATCTGAATTGTTAGGTTTTGGAGTTTCTGTGTGTGCAGTGTAAACCCTGCCTGTCTTCTCTGTATTTTTACGAGTGCAGTATTTCCTCATATGAAATTATTAAATGAGGAAAACAAAGGCAGCGTGGGCCCAAGACTCCCATTAAGCATCTTGCTTCCTTCTCCCCCTCCTCCCTCCCTGTTTCAGGAGCCGTATGATGGAGCAATATTTCTCCCACAGCGGCCACTACTGTCTCAACCTGGACAGCGGCATGGTGATCGACAGCTACCGAATGGGCAATGAGGCACGCTTCATCAACCACAGTTGTGAGCCCAACTGTGAGATGCAAAAGTGGTGGGTTAAAACTGTCCCAGTTCTTCCTTACATCTGCGTGTTGCCTTTGTTCTGTGCTCTCCAAAGCCCTGATTTGACTAAGCCTGTTTAGCCACAAGCAGTTGCTTCTAGTGTTTCTAACGGATAACGAAACCAGATCTGGGACAGCCAGTGTTAGGTAAAACTGTTGTTTGTTGTAACCCTTTCTTACCAAAAACAGGACATGCATGTTAGATCCAGTTTTCACGAAATCAAGGTAATTTCTAAGTACATTATATAACACTGAACAATTCAGGTGAAGCGCAAACATATGAACAGTTTACATATTATTTTTGGCAATATCAGTGTACAATAGCTCTTAATGCTAAACACATCCTCTAAACCAAACACCCACCTTCCCTGTCTTGTCACAGGCTGCATGGATGTGAGACTTAAACCCCAGTCCTGACTGTTAACCTTTAACACATTCTAGTTAGTGCTCCTGCTTGCCTTTGTGGAGAAGATTATCACAGCTGTACAGCGGTAACCCAATCACACCGTTCACTCTCTTCCAGTGTGAAGGGCGCTAAACCCTTAACAAGCATTTCAGCACGATAAACCAATTTACTGGTTTACTTTCCCCGGCTCTCTGGGATTGCTCCAACAGCCTTGATAAGTTCACTACAGGCAAAACAACCTGGTTAAGTGGAAGTCTTTTTGGCTTTAAGGGGGGAGAAAAAGTTTGCACAGTTTTTTGGTTTAGTCGCGTGCCATTCAGTCACCATTTAACCCCCTAGAGAAGCAGAACGCAAACAGCTAACAACCACATATGACTGGCTCCTGCTTCCTTCGGCCTCCAGCATGGACCAGCCCATTATCTAGGGCAACCACCACATATTGTGTTGGGATGTTGCGTGTAAATGTGTGTGTGAAGCAGGCAGGCTGGCCTCAAATAAAAGACAAGGAGGCACGATTTTCCGCGCCAAGCATGACGGCTCATCTGTCTTGTCACTGAAGAGCGATTACACAAAGCGGGGGCCTCAGATACAGCTGTAGTGCCTGTAGACAATGTGCTGAACCAGCTCTTTACCCCCTATAGAAAGGATAAAGTAGCGAGAGGCTGCCATATTGTATGCTGTGTTAGAGGGGAAAGAGGTATAAACCGCTGGAGCTCTGCCTGAAAAGGAAAGGGAGCAAACGGGCAGTTGGAAGGTGCTGGGCTGTGTCCAAACAGAGAGAAGTGAAAACCAGGGCAAGCTGCCTCTCCCTTTTGTCCCAAATTGAAATGCCTTAGGTGAGGACATTTAGGTGAGATGCTGAGAACGGTACACTGTGTTTGTGATGGTGGGGGGGGGAGATATAGAACGGCGCCCTCCTCGCCTCGCTCTCTTTCTACCTCTGTTTTAATTCATTCTTCACCTTTTCGGCTGGTTTGGTTTCTCTCCCCCCAGGTCTGTCAACGGGGTGTACAGGATCGGTCTGTTTGCCCTCAAGGATATGAGCAGCGGCACTGAGCTCACCTACGACTACAACTTCCACTCCTTCAACACTGAGGAGCAGGTGAAACGCCCATATTCAGGCAGTTGTACACACAGCCACAGATCACACCAGAGATGTAACCATGTGCCATTTCTATTGAAAGAGCTCCCTTATCTTACTGCGCTTTTCCTTCCGCCTCGCCCAACAGCAAGTGTGCAAGTGCGGCTCAGAGAGTTGCCGGGGCATCATTGGAGGGAAGAGCCAGCGAATCAACGGCCTGCCTGGGAAAGCGGGCGGGACCCGGCGGCTAGGCCGGCTCAAGGAGAAGAGGAAGTCCAAACACCAGCTCAAAAAACGAGTCAGTACTTCTGCAGTAGCAGGGCTAAAGTCCTGCATTCTTTTGATATGCTGATGAGATGCTTTTATGCTAATACCTGTTCTTTTATAGTTAATTGTTCTCCGTTTTTATTAGATTTTTATCAATTTCACCCTGTTGCTAATATTTGTATAATTTACATACAATCTCCACTTTATTAGGTAAACCTGTATGTACACCTGCTCCTTAATGCAATCTAACCAGCCATTCACGTGGCAGCCACTCGATGCATACAAGCATGTAGACATGATCAATAGGTCCAGTTGTTGTTCAGTCCAAACATCACAAGAAACGTGATGTGAGTGACTTTGTCCGCATAAGGATTGTTGGTTCCATATGGGGTTGTTTGATTATTAAGGCTGATCTCCTGGGATCACGCACAGCAGCCTCTAAGGTTACAGAGAATGGTGTGAAAAACAAAAGGAAATCCAGTGAGCAGCAGGTGTGTGGGTAAAAACACCTTGTTAATGAGAGAGGTCAGAGGAGAAGGGCCAGGCTGGTTCAAGCTGACAGGAAAGAAATAACTCAAATGACCTTGTGTTACAACAGTGGTATGCAGAATGGCATATCTGAACACACAATGTGTTCCTTGTAGTACATGTAGATTGTACAGCAGTAGAAGTACAGCAGGTATACCTACTTTAATAACGTAGTATGATGATCTTTTGAGTGAGGAATTTCACTTAATTAAAAGTGGTACAGCAGCTATATTGAGGCCTACACCCATTTGAGGTGTATTTCCAGTTCAGTGTGTATGTAGGGCAACAATTCTTTTTGTCTCCAAGGAGGCCTTAATGGGGCACGAGGATTCTAAAACAAATCACAACGGAGATAAAGGGCCATGTGTTTGAACATCTGCGAACACCTGATTTCTCACACAGTTAGGTCTGTGATGTCACAGAAATATAGCTCTGTAAAGCAGCCATTGGAACAGACAAAACAGGAGATCTTGGAAGTGGGACGCAGTGGTGTGCAATTTAATATTTTCCTGCTCAAGCGATTGCAACAAATTTGTGAGAGCCTAGAGGAAATTAGGTTTGAAAGAAGATTGGCTGTAATTGGCTATTAAGGTTATTACACATTACATCCTCCTTACTTCTTTCGTTTCAGGAGGAAGAGTCAAGTGACAGCAACAAGTTTTACCCTCACCTCATGAAGCCCATGTCCAACAGAGAAAGGTAGAAATTCACATGAATGAATGAAGGAATGAATTCATTAATAAATCAGTGAATGACTGGACAGACGCATATAAGGATTGCTGACCCTCAACCCTCCGTCTGTTGACAGGAACTTTGTGCTGAAGCATCGGGTGTTTCTCCTGAGGAACTGGGAGAAGATGAGGGAGAAGCAAGAGCTGCTAAAGAGGGAGGGCGAGAGAGAGAGGGACGCCAACAGCTTGTCCATCTACACGCGCTGGGGAGGAGTCATCCGCGATGACGGTAACATCAAGTCAGGTGTGTCTGTGGGTGTGTATGCAGTGGAAGAAGGCTAGACGAGGAAAAGTGGGAGAGTATGTGGTCATTCAGAATTCTGAGGGATTTCCCCCCCTCAACATTGTGACTAAATAGTTTCTTAAATTAAGTTAGGCTCTTTTCACAGTTGCATTTAACTAATTAGAATTCCCAGTTTGTCCCCCATTGAAATTGTGACTTTACTTTTTATTTTATTGCGACACTTAATTGTTAAATAAAATAATTGTCTAACATTACAGCATTAACATTACAGCTAAAGGGACCTTATAAGATAGCGTTCAACACAGTATATTTTCCCAACGCGTCTGTGAAGAAGGGGTGGCTGGCTTTCCAACCACAGTGCAAAAGACAACACTTGTTAACGGGCTGGACGCGCGCGGTATTTCTTTCCCCAGACGTGTTCCTGACACAGTTCTCGGCCCTGCAGACGTCACGGTCGGTGCGCACGCGAAGGCTGGCCGCCGCAGAGGAGAACACGGAGGTCACGCGCACCGCACGCCTTGCACACATCTTCAAGGAGATCTGCGACATGATCACCAGCTACAAGGGTCCGTCAATACTGGAACATTACACTGTTGTCCAGTCTGCTCCTCTTCAGTAGGAACTGGATATTATCGCAGAGAGATTTAAAGGAGCTGTGGGTGGGATTTTAGAGCTATGTAGTACGTGTAATTTGTTAAAAAATATCATAGACATCCGTCAGCTCTCAGTGAGTGAAATTCTCTGTGGGAGTATCTGCTCTAGTTGATAGCCCCCGTGTTTGGAAGTCAATTTAGATTTTGCCGGCTACCCAAAGATTTTCGATCAATCAGGGCCTCTTCAAACTGATTTGTCTGGCGAATCTACCTTGCTTGTCAATCACATGAATGCGCACACACAGCTACAAACGTTTTGTCAATGGGCTTCCAAAGTAAAACCAACTGGCTCCAGAGGGAGGGAGCAGAGGAGGAGGGGTGGGTTTTTGGGGTTTTGATTTTCTAAATTGTACTTAGGTCTCGTTGCCACTCTCAAATCCTACCTATAGAAGCTTTAATAAAGCAAATTAGGAAGTTTGCATGTACGTGGTCTTTAAGAGGTGTTTCATATGGGTGCTGTGCTATGATGAATGTGCTGTTAACCTTCCTGCGCTCATTCAATCTCTGATACTGTAGGTGTGGGATTCCCCTCAGTTGCCTGTATATAGACTACATTAACATCAATCAGAGGGCAAAATAGTTGTTGTCATTTGGGGAATTAATAAGGCATATATAACTATTTCTAGTTATTCCATACAGTTTTGCTGGAGTCCTTCACTGTGAAGGCGGCATGAAAAACTAAACAGTGGCTTAGTGAATATTGAACAGCTCAGTATGTTTGCATGGTCTGTGGTGATCCAGACTGGATTGTATAAGCTATGTGTTGAAACATCGTCCGATATTGATAGTACAGTAATTATCCAGTGTTTTAATGAATTACATAATTGGACCAGCATAACTACATTCTATTGAGTTTGCAGTCACTGTCAGCGGCACTACGAATAACTCCAGGACTCAGTGCATTACATTGTGTTCCGTTAGGGATCCAGCACTGATGACAGTTTTTCTTCTTCATGTGCGTAGATTCCTCTGGCCAGACCCTTGCTGCTCCGCTGCTCAACCTTCCATCGAGGAAGCGGTAAGAATGTGTTTGGCACGAACCCTTGTGTTGACGCTTGATTGTATCATTTATAATTGCTTATAAAATGGGTACACGGTGTTTGTTATCTATGAAAATATGATCGCCCTATTGTGTATAGGTTTACAAACAAGCCTAATCATTTGACACACATTTGAGTTGTAAAATGTTCTGGCTCATGTCCATTATTGATAGTGATCATTGACTGTCTAAACAGTCATTGTTCGCTGTTATGTTGACCTACAGTAGGCATTCATTGACATTTGTTACACCCTTAAAATATATTGACTCAGGGTCCCGTATGTTGATATATCTTGACTTATCGGGCCGCTTGTGTTGAAACGATTGCTTATAACATTAGCCATAACAATCTAGTAATGGCTAAGCGTATTGCTTGTCTCACTGGGAGGAAGGATAGTCTAATGGTCTGGTTGTGGGACTGTTGTGGGTTTGAGTCCCGGAACTGGCCTACCTGTAAGCATCGTTGAGCAAGATGCCTAACCCCTACCTGCTTCTTATTATGGGCTATACTTAACTCACTGTTAAGTACAGTCTAATTGTAATTGTTGTGTGCCACACCAGGAACAGCCAGTACTATGAGAAGGTGTCAGACCCTCTGGACCTGAGCACCATCGAGAAACAGATCCTCACCGGCCACTATAAGACGGTCGAAGCATTCGACACCGACATGCTGAAAGTGTTCCGCAATGCCGAGGTAGGCGCCCAAACTCACTAATTTTCACGATTAATTCATTATTGAACTCTGCTAAGCCCTCTGGTTGACTGCTTCTCAGAGTATGTAGCTATTCGCAACCATCTGAAGCATAGCAACAGACATCTGAAGCATAGCTACTGCCACATGCACAGACATGGGCATAGCAATTGTTCAGAGCATGTTGCTCGCCATATACAAAAGCAGCATATTGTCTCAAGTAGTGACTTGCCAACACTGAATAAATAGCAAGCATTCAGACACACCAAATAACAGATAAACCCAAAATTGGGGGAAAACATCAAACCAGATGATTATCAAAAAATATTTAATTGAAATATAAAACAACAACTAAGAAACCATTTGAGGACAGAACTGCACTAAGAACCACCGTAATTCGCATTGTATATACACAGAGATCAAAAATAGACTCTTTGTCTTCTTCTCATTTTCATTACACATGATGGATGTTTCCCGCAGAAACAGGGTCTCATTCATCACTTCTAACGTCAAGCACCTTGGTAAAACATCGATGTAGTGACAGGATTTTTTAGTGTGTAGCTTTGCCACTGCTAAGCCTTTACACACAGTGCGGATCCCATTTGATTTACATTTGTATAGCTTAGCAGTTTAAACAAGTGCCACTTGAAACCTCTCAGGAACTCCTCCTTATAGGCTGAGACTTTTAAAGTGGAAATCTTAATTTAGAGTCACCCATGCAGCAAAGGAACTTTTTACTAAAGAACCGGAATATTATTTTTTATTATTGTTATTGGATTAAGTGTCTATAGAGGTTTTGTAGTTTGGTGAAATGTACTGCTTTCATTGTAGTGCTCGCTCAGCACTTCTGGCCATTTAACAGTGCCACTCTGCACTGCCCATAGTCTTCATTGTTGATGTTGTATTTCAAGTAATAGTTGTTTGCCTAACCCTGTTCTCCTTCACTCACGCTATATTACCCAGGCACCCTGTCATTCTGTATCCACAACATAATAGCTAAAACAAATCCAGCAAAAAAAATAAGTTAAAATAAGAAGAAAACATTTTATAAGAAATGTTTTATTTGCTAACATTTAATTTATATATGATTTCTTAAAAAAAAATTCATTCATATTTTTGTCAAAATGTTTTTGTGTGTTGTGTGTGTGTATTGGGGGAGGTGGTTACGCCATTAAAAGTAACATTTCTTGTATCATTTCAATACGAATGTATTGTCAGAATGTAGTTCATTTCCGTTTCAAGCTTCTTTCCCAGGGTTCTCTGTACTCAACAATTAGACTGTGCCGCTCTCCCACCAGAAATACTTTGGCAAGAAGTCGTCGGTAGGGCGGGACGTGTGCCGACTCAGGAAGGCCTACTACAGCGCTCGCCACGAGGCCGCCGTCCAGATCGACGAGATCGTGGGCGAGACGGCCAGCGAGGCGGACAGCTCCGATTCGCTGGAGCGGGAGCACGGCCACCACCACCATCACCACCACCACCACCACCACCACCACGGGGGGGCCGGTTCCCACGACAAGGATGACGACGTCATCCGCTGCATCTGTGGGATGTACAAGGACGAGGGCCTCATGATCCAGTGTGAGAAGTGCATGGTAAGGCCTAGAGCAGGGGCCCCACCGGGGGTGTGAGGGGGTCTGACCGGCATTGCATCATATGGAGGCATTTAGGCTTCTATGGAGTGGAAAAGGGACCTGGACATGAGTTACTGCACATATGGCTGAGCTGTTACAGAATATAATCGTTTTATCTTTGCATCGTAGCCGTCTGAATCTAATCATGAGGTGCCAAGATTCCCACCCCTACTGACCACCATATTACAATAACCACATGTGCCCCTAATCACAAACATAATCACAGTCAGTGTGCTATTCTGCTGCTGCCAGAAAAACACAATTCACACTGTCCACTAAGATAAAGAAACCATTACTTTGAACATATATACTGTATTCTGACTTGATTAGAATGTCAATTTAAAGGCTTTTGAATGAGTTCTGTATAATTATTATTTTAGATTAAAAATAGATTAAATGAACCGTACAACAATTCACTACCAGAATATATTTCAATATTATCAAAATAGTTTTGACAGTGATTTTGTCATTTTACTCAAATTCTAATCACAAAAGTTATTATCAGATCTTTTTCTTTGTCTTCCAGGATAATAAAATAACACCCCCCAAAAATCTATGTTTTTGCTCTTGACTTGGAGCCTCTAAAACATTTCATATTTTATTCGGCTTGATGGACTGACGATTTTCATCCTTTTTTAGGAACGTTTTTTTTTCCTCTACTTTTTCCCTGAAAGGAGAGCAGGCGCTCAACACCACATCCATATAATCTATAATGTATTTTTAGACCCAGTGAAAACAGAGACTGTAGAGGGATTTCAGGACAGAAGTAGATGGACACAAATAGTCTTGGTTTGTCTTCGCAAACCACACAGTGCTACTGTATATATATTTATAATCAAATACTTTTGATGCTTTTTTTTCTTTACCAAAATTATTGAATTAGTCAAGTAGGAAAAAGCTGACTCAGGTCAAAAACATATTGGGTTGAATTACGTGACTGAATCCAGTGTTTTGTGGTGGGCCAGGCAGAATAGTTTTACTTTGTAAAAGTTGCCTTCTTTTCATAATCGAGTTGTTTGTTTGTCTAAATCACAGTCCTCCTCACTGTTCCCCTTTCTTCCCAGGTGTGGCAGCACTTTGACTGCATGCGGCTGGAGACAGAGGTGGAGCACTACCTTTGTGAGCAGTGTGACCCTCGTCCCGTCGACAGGGTACAGAACTCCTTTCTTACTATTGGTTAGGCTGCTGCTCTCCATATATATATATATATATATATATATATATATATATATATATATATTCAAGCAAGCTTATATATGTGTTATGTTGTCTTTGCCAGACTACTGTATAGTTGTGTAGAAAGAAGCCATGGTTTGTCAGTGGTGTTGGATTAGTGATAAACCCATTGGACTACATGTCATGACGCGTGTGCCTTACTGATTCCCTGTGTGTCACTATAGGAAGTCCCCATGCTGCCCCAGCCCAGCTACGCCCAGTCAGGCTCCATATACTACATCTGCCTGCTCAGGGACGAGCTGCTGCTACACCAAGGTAAGGAGCCACTCCTCCCTACCTATATATGCTGTGTGTCCACACCGTACATAGACATGGAAGCGCAGCAGCCTCCATGAGCGGGCTCTCTCCTCTCCTGTGCGCAGGCGACTGCGTGTACCTGATGAGGGACAGCAGGCGCACGCCCGAGGGCCAGCCGGTCAGACAGTCGTACCGCCTCCTGCCTCACGTCAACAGAGACAAGCTGGACATCTTCCGCATCGAGAAGCTCTGGAAGAATGACAAGTGAGTGAGGGCCGCCGGCTCAAGCAGAGCCGCGTGGTCTTAGACACACCCCGAAGGGAAGCGTCACATCTCCCATCCACGTGCAGTAATCACCGCTAACGCATTATACCCCACACACACACACACCTTTCTGCAGGGGAGAGCGGTTTGCCTTCGGCCACCACTACTTCCGGCCTCACGAGACGCACCATTCTCCGTCGCGACGCTTCTACCAGAACGAGCTGTTTCGCATGCCGCTCTACGAGATCATCCCCCTGGATGCTGTGGTGGGCACCTGCTGCGTCCTCGACCTCTACACCTACTGCAAGGGTGAGACAAGGCACACCCCCCCCCCACACCCACTCGTGTCCACAGTGACCGGTGAAACCCAGTGTCAGCGCTGCCCTCTGCCTCACTACCCCTCCCGTGTTTAGGGAAGGGGAAGACATTTGTACTACGCCACAATCGAGGAGAGTACCTTTTAAATCACGCTGTGTTCATAGTGTTCAGTGGAATATACTGTAGGCAGGATTATGTTTGTTTATATTCCTTCCTCTTTCAAGCCTTCGTCAAGTGTTGAGCCGCCCCATAAACATCCTCTTTTGCCATGCATTGTTTGGTCCTGCAGGGCGACCGAAGGGGGTGAAGGAGCAGGACGTCTACATCTGTGATTACCGGCTGGACAAGTCAGCTCACCTCTTCTACAAGATCCACCGTAACCGCTACCCGGTCTGCACCAAGCCCTACGCCTTCAACCACTTCCCCAAGCGGCTGGCCCCCAAGAGAGATTTCTCGGTGAGACAGGCGACAGTTCCGACGGGGGAGGGGTTGGAATGTTGGGATCTATCTGGGGGTTTATAGACGGAATGCTATTTTAGGAGCAGAGATAATGTTACAGCCTGATACACGTTACGCCTCAGTACCTATTAGTGCCGCAGCCACTCCCTTTGCCAGGCTACGAACACAGAGAGCGGGACACACACACAAATGGAAAACAAACATACAGCAGAGCTTTTGAGGCCCTGCTTTTCTAAAGCTACATTTTTAACATTTGTTTGTAATGTTTTTGTTCACCTGCAATCATTTTAGCACCACTGTGTAAAATTATGCCTAGCATGAAAAAAAACAACAACAACAAATCATGCATTGCAGCAACTAGGTATTTTTTTTGGACCTTTAAGATTATGACAGTGATTTAGCTAATCGCTACAGCGTAACTGCGGTATGAAGCTGGCAGAGAAGGAAGGATACCTCTGCAGTGTGAGCAACTCCTAGTGTAAACAGCAGGCTCAGATGGTATTTATCTCTTTAGCTAAGGCATGTTGTACACTTGCTTGGAGGATATTGTGAAATAAGAAATACTTTAAAGGTGCTCTATGTAATATTTTGAGATTAAACCATTCAGAAATCTACCAAATTGATCAAGGCAATGTTTAAAAATAAAGTTATGGACGTCCTGTTAATGACATAATTATCCTTTGTTGCGGCGATATTTATAGAATATATAGGCTAAACTGCTAGCTTACTGCCTTGTGTTACCACATTGTATGGCAAGGGGTGAAGTCTGTAACTAGCATCTAGTCTACCCTCGGTACAAAATGAACAGACAAAGAAGAAGCTGCCATGATGGCGTATGCTCAGCTGTTGTCAATCACGTACGGTACTGCCCCCTACATTAATGGTACTGCCCCTTATCCTTGTAAGATACTGAATGAACAGTAGCCAAAACGTAGCAATGGACGAACCTCTTGCAAAGTGATCACCACCGCCGCTACCACCACCTTCATGCAAGAAACCACGTCCGGCTGCAAAGCATAAGGATTTTGACGCAGAGTACACATTTACGTTGCGTTCGATCGCTGGGGACAACTCTTGTACAGTTTAGGAATGACGTTTGATGCAGATCTCGCAACATTTCTGCTAGACAGGTAACTAACCTGATTACGATCTGGCGCTTTGGAAGTGGAACAGGTTGTGAAGTCTCTGCTCGGCTGTCTCCTGCCGCACAAGGGGGAGGGAGCGAGATAGAGTGCGGGAGAGAGAAAGAAAATGCTGCCCTCTAGTCGCAGACGTAACACTCTTCTCAATAACGGAATTAACTCATCTGAATAGACTGTCACCAGACTTATTTCACTGGTTGTCATAACCTAAATGAGAACAGAGCTACATTTATTTGAGTAGGCTATTCGATAATAGTACCTGTACATTCCATCAAGATCAACTGTCTGTGTACTGTATGTATACTGTGTAGGCTACAAGGTGGAGCTATGAGGATGAGGGCGTGATTGTATTGACTTCTAGTGATAGCGGGTGGACACCAATACATTCTGGTGCCCCCTAACTGCTTGGAATGTGGAGTGGGAATTAGATGGCTGGCCAAAACTACATAGAGCACCTTTAACAAACGACAGGCAAAACAGAATTTTCTACTACTGTAGTAAAATTTTAAAGCATCGCTGCTGTAACCATATTTATATCAACAAATCCAAATGTTCGGTCTGAATGTTTATTGAACAACATTGAACACCTACTGTATGTGAAATTTCATCACATTAATTTTCAGTTTGTTGCTATAGCTGGCAGTAAACGTCAGTCCGGGAATGTGACGTTTGACTTGTTGCATGGTATTTGAGCGTCTCTGTTTCCCTGGAGGGAATCTAGATGGAGGGGTATTCCGTTTTACAGCAGCGTTTGATGCCAGTTTTCCCTCCCGCTAACCACAGCCGCACTACGTTCCCGACAACTACAAGAGGAACGGGGGGCGCTCCGCCTGGAAGAGCGAGCGGCCCAAAGGAGCCGAAGGCTGCGAGGACGACGGCTCCTCGTGCGAGCGGGGCGACGACTTCCCCCCCGAGGGGGAGGAGGAGGAGGGCAGGGGGGCGGAGGACGACCTGGACCGACCCTCGGAGGAACCGCCAGCGCTGACCAGGAAGGCCCAGAGGCCGGCGCCGCCACGCCCGGACGGGGACGGCGAGGAGGGGGAGGAGGGTGAGGAGGAGGAGGAGGAAGAGAAGGAGGATGGCGGTGAGGAAGGCCGAGCGGCGGAGGAGGGCTCGGCGGAGAGGGTGGGGGAGGTGCTGGAGATGCCTTCCTCCTCCGCCTCCTCGCCGCTCCACCTCCCCGGGCTGGGCAGGAGGGAGGCGCAGAGGGAGAGGCTCAACAAGATCCTGCTGGACCTGCTGCACAGAACACCAAGCAAGAATGGTGAGGGAACAGGTATTTATGGGTGGGGACCACACATGCAGGACATGGCCCTTTACACAGCAACATACACTGATTGTAATGGAGATGATGCATATATATATTTACCTTATCTTTGCTGTAGTTGAAGAAATCACATTAGAAATAGCTTTGTTTATTCCTGTGTGTGAGTAAGATATTCATAGTACAGTAACTCTTCCTGATATCATTAGTTTCACTGGGACTTGGGAAGGCCAGTTCCAGTGCAAGCGACAGTTCAGAGTTCATGTTGCACCATGAAGAAGCTCTCCTATGCAGACTGAATAGATTGCAGCACACAGTGTTGATGACTCTCTGTCCCTCCTCCCAGCCATAGATGTCACGTATCTCCTGGAGGAAGGTGCAGGCCGGCGTCTGCGGCGACGGACGCTAGGATTGGGAGACTTCATGGGCAGGAAATGACGTTGCCGGCGCCTGCACACTACCTTCCACTTAGCGAGCGAGGGGCAGGATAATAAACACACGCCACCCAGGAGGGAGGGGAGACGGCATTGTTGGTGCACCGGACTTTTGAAGCGCCACAATGTGTTCCCAGGACCCTATTCCAGGTGTATCTCTTCCAAGGCTGTCACCTCAGACTCATAACAATGCAGGGGTCAATAAAGAAGAAGAAGAAAGGGTCGGAGCGGTCATCGCCATGGCGATGACATTTCAAGGGTTCAGGTGTACTCAGGGGGAGTGGACCCAGACTTTTCACTTATTTAAGTAGTATGATGCAAACATGTTTTTTTTTTTATATATAAACATAGGAGAATTAACCCATGCACTTAAATGCATTGAACAAACATACAAAGAGCCTGCAGTCCGGTCAGGACAGACTGAATAGCGAAGTAAAATTAATTTCTTCATGTCGGTGAGCATCAGAAAAGAAATGTGGTACTGAACAGGGAGTAGTTTAAGGGAAGCAGCTTTCTTTGTACCCAATTGGAATGAGAATGCTGGAGACTGGCTCCCCCTAGTGGCTCAGAGCTGTAACAACAAACTAACATGCCAGGAGATTGTGCCTGGACGTAAGGGTAAAAGGCATAGGAGGAGCTGTGCGTTCAAGCACTGCTGAAGAACTTCAAGTTAGATAAAGAGATATAGAGAGAAGCAAGAATGACATTGGTCAACTGCACTTTTGGTACCATGGATATGGCAAAGCTCTGTGTAATCTATCTATTATGAAAACACACTAACACTCACAGTATTGGATTATGCAGTCTGAAAAAAAGTGAGTTTATCTTTTTTCATGTTATACTGTAGTAACTCATTTAGGAACTGAGAAGAGCGTGGGTCTTGGGGCAGAGGGAGGGGAAGTTGGCTGTGGGAGGATCGAGTGTCTGCTTTTTGTCGGTAAAATGTCTTGTTGAGTTTCCGTTTTTATTTAGTTTCTCGTGAGGCCGTGAGCTTCTGGGGGGGGGGGGGGGGGGGGGGGGGGGGGGGGGGGGGGGGGGGGGGGGGGGGGGGGGGGGGGGGGG
>JAODUG010000003.1:226884-245049 GCA_027564795.1 Aphredoderus sayanus | reverse complement strand
CCCCCCCCCCCCCCCCCCCCCCATTTTGTTTTGTCAAAGTAACCCGATTCACCAGCTTAACTAAATTAGGCGGCGGAACACCGGCTTTCACTGTAACGCCTTAGAATGCCGTGCTCCCCAACTGCCTTGTGTGAGTGTGTGCACGTGCATTCACACTCGCTGTGCGTCTATACTCTGCCAGATTTCTTGGAAGATATACATTTTTAAAAAGAAAAAAAAGAAGAAAAAAATTAAGGGCTTGATGGCAATTAACAGTTTTAAGAAAAGTATGGAAAACAATACATAACAGGACATTTATCGTCATATTTTCTTATATTCTGTGAGACATGGAGGGGGCAGTACTGTATATTGGGAGGTAAGGGGCTCAATTTTTGTCCCCTATTCAAAATATGTTCCTGGTTGCCATGGATAATGATTTAAAATTAATTTAGCTTTTCAATGAGATCCCTGTCCCCCCTTAAAAATTGCCTCTGATAAAATGGGACAGCATATGATGTCCCAATGCCGTAAACTGACGAGAATGAAAAGAAAAAACTGACTAGGGAGTGAGAATGGAAAAGCTGTACAGTGCCAAGTTATGTATATATACAAACTTAATGAGGAGTCTCAAAAGCAATATCTTGATAATGGATTTTGTGTATTATTGTACTGTACAGGACTCAGCCCTAACTGTATTATGATTATTATAAAATATTATAATTTCTTCCATTTGTATTACTATAATGAAGACACGTAAGCTCCGAGAAAAAGGAGAGATTTTGTCCAGAACACCACAACATTACAGTTCTGAAACATCAAAACTTTAGCTGAGTTTTTGTTGCCTATAAATTAATTTCATCTATGTACTGCATGAAAAAGAAGAATGTCAAGTGGACACAGAAAGGCATTGGGAACTGATAGTGATTCTGCAATGACATCTCTGTCACTGTAAGGACTATTGTTAATAATATTAATTTAAGGAGAAATGCTCTCCTTAATGTTTTGCTGCAAAGTGTTGAACACTAAAAAAACAAACCAACATAAAAATGTTATGATATTTTTAAAAGATGACAGAAACAAAAGTTAGCTGTCATTTCTATATCATGTTTTCTTTTTCCCTTTTTCAAATAATGGTTCCGTTTTGTGATAGCAGTCATGTTATGATGCTTGTACTTGTATTTGTGTGTTTTTGTGTGATTTGTTTAGTTATTTTTAGACAATCACAAAATAAGATGCAAGCATTGTAAATGGCAGACTGGCAGACATTTTGTGATTTGTACAGTTTGTCAAAAACTTCTTCCACTCGTTAAAAGTTTGTAATTATGATTATAAAGTAATGGAAAATGCTGTTGGTTTTTACTTTGTTTTCTATTGTTTTCTTTTCTTTTCTTTCTTTGTTTTTTTTTTAATAAAAAGCACTACATTATTGTCAATACAATATATTTGGTTTGCTTGGTTTAATGTATAAAAATACTGCCTAATTTACATATTATTGTACATATTAAATATAATTTATTTATAATTTAGAATAATTACAAATGTAACGTGAAGACTACCACCTTTTAGCTATATAAATAGCAATACAGTATGCTAGCCTACTATTATCGGTGATAATCATAGACTTAGGGTGATAATATGGTTGTAGCCTACTGTACATTAACAACACCAGGTGGCGGTATTAGTTGCCTAGATCAGAATTTGGTCCCCACGCGAGATGACTGGTCTTAAGGTTTAAACGTTATTTTGAATTACATAATTTCCATTGAAGATGCTTAAAAGTACAATACTTATTTTCCAGTCAGATGTGTCAAAATAAGCAACAGATATTTTCCGTTTTAATTTGATTTAGGTCATAATATAACATAACTCCAAGAACAATGGACGGGCAGAGACCTATCATCTCGCGATGCGCTGTTACTATGGTATCCAACAGACCCCAGTTGCTTGTGATAGCACATTTCATGTTCTTACGTTAGTTACGTTTACAGTATCATTAGACCAGTATGTCCTCCAAAAAACGTACGAAAGATAAGATAGAAAAGAGTAATGCTGGAGATAAAGAAGATCCCTCAAAAATACTTTCAGGTATGCTGGAAATGATTAAAGCACGAAAATATTACAGTACCTTACGTTTTCTAGTCCTGTTCGCAAATAACTACCGTAAAGTAATGTACAGTAACGTAGTTACTACTGTACAGTAAGAACGTTACTGTACAAGCTAGCTGGGGTAACAGTACTATTCTTTTCCTCATTCATTAATTTATTAATTCATTTTAGCACCGAACCTTGATGAAACAAGCGTTGCCCTTACCTTTGGTAAGTCATGTTAACAGCTTGATACTTGACACTATTACAACCACAAATGGTATAAACTCACACTAACATCATGTTTCCACCTGATCTACAGATGGCTATCGATGCACAGGCAACATAGAGGAGGATTTCCCGGAGCTTTGTGCACTTCTAGAAATGAACGAAATCCCAAAAGTACTTTCCAAATACACAAAGACTGGTAAACAATTGATGCCAGTCACAAAATAAAAAAAAAATAAAGTATATGTTGATAATAGCCTATTCCAGAAAAGATATTTGTTAAATTGTGTTTGTAGTTAACATAGTATATCAGATCCTGCAGCTTTTAAAAAAATGTAAATAACATTTGCTGTATGTTTACTATTGTAAATCTGTGTTCATGCATTATTGTCATTATTATAGGGTGTTGCTAGCACTCACTTGTTAACTTTCTTTTAACTTTTTTATTAATTGCAATTTAAATAATTTCATATATATTCAATTATACCATTAAAACTAAAATGAATGTTTATACAGTGCGTGGCCGAAGTGAGACCACCCCTTTCATCCAAATAGAAAAGGAGAATGAAGACCCCCATTGTGTCAAGAGTGTAAAAATTTGTGGTGAGTATATTGTATGCAATGAATTTATGTACAGTAGCAATCTAAGAAAACACTAGGGGGCATATGAAAATGGAAACAAATATAGTATATCCTCCATTGATTTGTGTGAGAATAGGATTGTGAATGATCACTGATCTATGTATGTAAAACAAAATAATACCAAAACATTTATTTTGTTTTATTTTATTACTTTACAGGTTTGAAGGTAGATAATTTGCTGGATCGAGTGCTTAACAAGGCACTCCCTTCCTTGGCCAGCCTACAGAGACTTCAGTATAAAGATCTCTTTATTCATGTTACATTGTTACATTGAAAGTTAATTTTGTTGTATTTTTACATATAAGTCTTTAATATTTATCATTGTGTTTCAGTTTTTGGCAGACTGGAATGAGCAATTCAATGATATTCAATCTCAAGAAGACAATATCTCTCTGTTCTAACCTCAGGTAAATTACATCTTATCTCTCAGAATGTATGTCATTGTCAAGCAGCTTATCTACTCCCCATACAAAACACTCCTGTAAGATATAAATATACATAATCAATGTCAATCATCATAAAATGTTTGTGGTCTCTTGTTTTTGTTAGGACTGTGTTATTAGAGGGGAACCCTCTTCCAGAACACAGTTACCATCTTCTTCTCTCAGAAGATAGTTTGTGAGTTACTGATCCAATAAACCACATATGAAACTATGAGTAAAAACTCATGCTGTACAGATACACAAACAACTGTATACACCTGTTAAATCTATGTTTTAATTAGCCTAACAACACCCACCTCTCTTTGACCCTCAAGTGTCACTCATTTGTCACTGCGACACAACCGGATAGGAGATGAAGGAGCCCGTCTGATTGGCTCAGCCCTCTCTACAGCCAAATCATCCAATAAAAATGTAATATCACTCAACCTAGGATTCAATTTGATTGGTGATACAGGCGCTGCTCACATTGCACAGGTACAACTCAAAGTCATGTATACATGTTTGAACTTCCTTACATTACAGCTCTTATAAGCAGAATGGACTATCCTCATCTCAATTTATGTTCTAGGGTCTGCGCTGGAATCGCAGTTTGCTTTCTCTTTCCTTGTCTAACAATTATATTGGAGACACTGGGGCAGGTCATCTGGCCAAAGTGAGTGTCTCAAAGCCAGACTTGACAAATGCATATTTTCAATACACTGCAGATGCCATGTACATTTCAGAAATCATTACAGGAACCTTTTCAGAATCTGTTTCATAGCATGTAATTCATACCTTCATGTTATATCTTATAAGGTATTTACTGCTTACACCATTTATTTTTAGATACTTGGTCCAATTGCTTTAACTCATGAAGAACTTGTGGAAAGAAGGGGTAGGCTAATGGAACAGTCTGTAAGTGGGATCTACCTCCTTTCTGACTTTAAAATTCAGCATACATTACAGACAAACACACGGTATGTCTCTCTCTCTTTCTCTAGCTTTTGCAGTCTTCTCAGGAGGAGAGCCCTATTCAGTCCTACTCAACACTAACCACTGAACAGGCAAGAAAGACGTCCCCTAAAAAAGAGGTAATAGGCATAGAAGTAGAAATTAGTCTCTGTTATATATTTGTTTGATTGTTTAACCCAATTCCAATTTTTTATTTTACAAATTATGTTATATCTTACAGAAAATTGATAAAAAAGATGAGAAACCATCTAACAATTCAAGGCTTGCACAAAAGAAGGCAGACCCAAAAAGTATCAGGAAATGTAATTACGTTTCTTAAACATCTTGTGCTATGTTTTGTAACCTTGGAGAAATTCATTTGTTATGCTTTATTTGGTCGTATTTCACTTCATATTTCTTCTAGCACCTGATGTCAAGGGGAGTCAGGGTAAAAAGATAAAGTCAGAGAAGACGCTACCAGTATCTGATCACAAGGTATCAAAAACAACCTGTTTCAACATAAGACTAGATTTTTATTCTTCGATTTTTATCTAATTTCTACTTGCTTTAGATTATAGTCATGTTATGTTAATCTTTTTTTTCTTTTTTTTTTCAAGGATAAAACAATTGCTGGACTAGATGAGGTTTGTCTTTTTGAATTGTATGCTGTGCTAACTTTGTTATGAACACCTTATTTGATGTGGTTTTTCGCTTCTTCTGCCAGTTGGTACAGTCAGTGGTGATAGAGAAAGTGCACCCCCTACTGGAAACATCAGCACAGCACAAAGACGACCAAGTTATTCTAATGGGAAACAATGCTCTCCAGTCTCTTAACCTTGCAGGTGAACAATAACTGTGGTATTACAATAGCCTACTTGTTGTGCCCGATCAGTGGTCAGCAATGATAACAAATTAATCATTTAAACAACACCAAGGTTTATTTAACAGTGTACATACAGTATTCTTCCCACAAGCTTGTCTAATGTACAAGAACCCAATCACTGCAATAAATAACTGTCCCACTACACGCTGCACACACACACTTTTGTACAGATTATGTCACTTCAACGGTGAATAAATACCGCACTACAAGCTGCACACAGTACTATATTACACGGCAAGAATAGAACTACACACGATGATTGGTACCACACCACACTGGGTAGATCTACCTTGCTAGCTGGGTTGTGTTTAATTAGAGAGTTTGGAAGTGGGGGAACAAAACAAGCATAACAAAAAATAAAAATGATAAGTCAGCCCCAAGGGCAACCCCCTATATTCTTATGTCCTTTTACCAGCTCAATTGCCGGGGCGAACTACGGAAATACAACCCGGAAAATGAAACAAAAACTCAAGTCGGCAAGAGCAGCTATGACCCTCCGGAGTGCTGCAAAACAAACCTTCATATTAAAATACATTTATTTAATTCACTAAAAACCTGCATCTTATTAAAAAGGTTATGTTAAGCTACTTGTTGCACCAGAAAATATCTGATCGCCCAGCCACTCCGCATCAAACCAAGCACCGCTAAAGAAACAGTTGAAACACTATTAATACACAAAACAATTGAACAATTTCAAAACAACATTTAAACAATCTTACCCATTTCTGGATTGCTTGACAAGGTGAGGTGTGCACCTGCCTCACCCTACCAACCAGAAACTGTTCATCTTTCCCATTCCTCAATTCACTATATATATGCTCCCTAAGTGACCACCTGCACTTACTTATAGGCATAGTGCCACCCGCTACATACTGATATTTGTTTTTTCCCACTGTACTTAAAGTGAGCTGATTAAGAATATGATATTCAGTTTACAGTGTTAAAGTAACTTAGCTTGAAAGATCATATCAGGTGCACTGGGTAAAAGGCGTTTTTTGTTTTGATTTTGAACTCTATTATCACTGTGAACAAACAAAACTCAATTGTATTGTAAGTCTAGTAACACTGCTGTGTGTTCCTCCTTTATCATTGTAGGAAATCTGATAACAGAGAAAGTGTTGCCTTCGTTTCTGTTGTCCCTACAAATGCAGACTAATGGAGGTCTGCTGCGCTTGAGTCTACAGGTGTGTCTTACCTATTGGTTGTGCAAGGTGCTGATTTGCAGATTTACTTTTCTGCAAATTCTAAACAAAAGCTAAACGAATTATGTCTACTCAAATTAACAAAGAATGTGACTAATTGTAGTATGTCAGCTCTTAGAAGATTTCTTGTATGTATTCTGGTATGTAGGCTTTTAGCAACTATTATTGAATGGTATGTGGATATGTAATGTAGGTTGTTATGATATGTAATGTGCTGGCCCTGATAACATGCTACTGTCATTATTCTAACAGAATGTTGCTTGCTACAATAACAGGTGTATAATCTATTCTATTATATTATATTCTATGCTATTGACAAATCTTATTGTGTATTGCTTGAGGTGAAAGTGTCTGCTGAATACTGTAAATGTAAAAGTGAATTTATTTATTTGCATTTAAAATTGATTCTCCACAGAGAAACCGTTTCCTGCCAGACTGTGCATCCTATATCAATTTACAGGAGATTCTATTACTCCGGAATACACTCAACAAAGATTCAGCTGAAAAGACTGAAGGAGGAGAATAATAATTATATTAATTGTTAAAATCTTCAATTACATGAGTCAATAAATTATAGCATGATTACTAATAAGCATAATATAATAAAACTCTCCTATAGTAGACTGCTCTCCTATACTATACTGTTTTTCGAGTTATTGTGATTGTGTAATGGTATTCATCAAACACGAATAATTAGTTAATTGTAAAACCTTTTTCTCTCAGATTTATATGACAAATTTACGGACCTTACGAATGCATAACATACACGTCTGTTTTGTATTTTTTGTTAAAAGACATTTATCAAATAAAAGTGAAATGTTTTAGCAACCCGACTCTACAAATATGTCTGCTGAATTAAAAGCACTCACTTCCTGTCTGTTTTCAAAGGAAACATCGATATGAACCCCACGCTTCCGGTTATGTATCCTTTTCGGCAGCGGCTATTTCCTCGCCAACATGCCAGTGAGTACACGAGCTACCATAAAATATTATTATGCGTATTTTCAGTACCCAGGGAGCCCCCGACACATCATCAAATGTACATAAGAACATAGCGATTCGACTGGTGACCATTTTAGAGCGATGTTCTCAGTTTATGTCCCAGTTTTAAGAGCATAATTGCCCACTTCTACCCGCTTGGAGAGCGCATTGTAATACAAGATGGCTGCGTACATATAGCAAACATGGACACAGCTGAGTCGAGAAGCAAACTGGAACCACTGCTGAAACTTAGACTTGATCGTCACATTTACGCTTATGCATATGCAGATTCGACAATGTAATGTTTTTATATTTTAAGCTTTTATCTGCAGTTTTATAAGTGAAGGTTAAGAGAGCGTGATGTGTTTTCACGGTTCATCACACTGAAACAGAATAACGTATGACGTGATAGCTGTCGGCCTTAATGTGCGTCTTTAAAAACATTAGTGCACATGGGTAGATATTAAGCTTTCTCGGGTCAGTTGTCCGCACACAACTGCTGCAAATATTTAGTTTTTAATGTATTGGTTTGTGTTTCCTTGCAGCTCGCAAAAGATTTGCTTCACCCAACTCCTGATGAGGAGAAGAGGAGGCACAAAAAGAAACGTCTCGTTCAGAGTCCCAACTCTTACTTCATGGATGTGAAGTGTCCAGGTAGATAAAACTGCTATTCCCTAACCATACCCCTGTGCTATCATTTATGAAAACAGTGGCATGTGCCCTATTAGGTTGGAAGTAATCAAATGTGTTTCTTTAACATGTTTCCTGGTCTATGTATTTTTAAGGATGCTACAAGATCACAACTGTGTTCAGCCACGCCCAGACAGTAGTATTGTGTGTGGGCTGCTCAACAGTTTTGTGTCAGCCCACTGGAGGCAAAGCACGTCTCACAGAGGGTATGTATATACTCCAGTTCCTTCAGTAGCACTCCCATCTCTTGCGGGTTTGGGTACAGATTTCTTGCCAAATGTCCTAAATGTACATATCTCCCCCATTTAGTGAACAATTTAAAGTTGCCCCTTTGTGCCATGAACTGTGTGCAATAATGGGACAACCTGTACAACTTAGCTTCCCTGCTTTTAATATGCTTTGTTCACATATCTATTAATTAGGATGCATGTGCATAAATTCATGTTGGAGTATTTGTCTATTTATTCATCTTTTTTATTATTCAGGCACTATTATTCATAGTATGAAAACGTATAAAAACATCAAGCATTGTTAGATAACAGTTTTTAGCCATTTGGCATACTTCCATAGGACGCTGTCATCATTGACTGTTCTCCAATAGGCATGTTGCTACATTTGAAGTTGAATTGCATATATGAAGTTGAGAGCCTCGCATTATTGGCATAATCCCACTCGACTATCTTACAATTATGTGAATATTGTGTCAGTCGCACTCTTAAGTGACTGGTCTGCCTCATCATGGTTTTCCAATCTCATTCCAGTGCCAGATAGACCTCAGTTTGCAGAAGGGTGGCACTAGACCACTGGTTCCCCCCTTTCGAAGGCTGAGAACAATTTTACTTGTGATAGTTCTGCTGATTGCCAGCAGTTCAGACAAAGTCTAAATAAACGTCTAAATGTATTTATATTTATTGTAAAGTTTAAATAATGGATCTATTGTTACACCTATAATTACTAGTTTCCTATATCTGTATGTGAAGAGTTTCAGGTGACTGCAATGGCAGCAGTAATCTCATCATTTACTGAATACTGTGTAATGGTGTCAACAGTGCTGAGAATCATAATGTTAGTGCAATGTTTGCACATGAATGCCCCCAACAATACCGGTGGCTAACTGTCATTGTCCTGCTAGGGTGCTCATTCAGGAGGAAGCAGCACTAGATGCTCTCCGTGGTGATGAACGGGAGAGGATGGGTTGGACCGGTTGATATCAGCTTCTTCTGCATTGACGCAGCAGATACCGCATCGCCCAATACCCCGCGGATCATTCCGGAACACGACTGACTGACCGGACAGATGAATTTAACGTGTTCGTCTTTACAATTCAGTTGTTGCTGTACCATCACCCTCCAACCCTGTCTCTTAATAAAAAAATGTTGTTTTGGCTAAAGAAATTATGTTTTATCTCCCCCCTTGTAGATTTGCTAAAAAAAATTATTTAGTACAAAGTTAATTTAGTACAGTATTAGTTATAAATTAGTTTACCCTCATTTTTTATTATTTGATTTACTGTGCACTTGACAGATCTCAGTACCTTACAACAATTTATATATTTGAGAGGAACTTTAATTAGAGGTACAAAGTTGATTCACTGACAAGTTGAATCTTGTCTGAAAGTCATTCAAAACGATGCAATGGAAGTGATCAATCTTTCTGTCAGTCAAACCACATCTAGTTTGGAAATATTTAAAGTTTGGCCAGTTCTTAAGGTTTATAATTTTTTTTTAGATAAATTAAGCTATATCCTACTTTTAACACATGCAAATGGTTCATTTAAGAAAATGCCAACCAAAATGTTCATGTAAGTGAATATGTCCCAGTGAGAAAGTGGTACATATTGCAGGTAACTACCACCCCAGTGCTCAGCATGAAAATGTGTCTGTCCATTGATAAGAACTAATTGTTCTTCCTGGGGACAATCCCATATTATGAAATATACATAGTCCTCAGCAGACCGTGTTTGCATGGCAGATGGTGAGCACACAAGGTTTTAGAAAGTTTATTATATTGCAGTTTCTGGTGTGTCCTCTTTCAAATCTATCCAGATATGAGACCATCAGAAGTAATCAACATCAAGGACATTTCAGTGTAGACCTGTCTGTTTTTTGCCGGGTCACAAATGCTCATGTAAACATTCCTAGACCTACAAACCCCGCCAAACTCCATTAAAAACATAGCTGAAGATGAATGAGATCTTCTCGACGTTCTGCTTGGACCTCCCTCTACCTGTCACTCCCACTCATGCCTGCGCTCTCTGCCTTGGCCTCCCTCTCTCTGAGGAGGTGGCGGATGGAGGAGTTCTGTGTGGACAGGGTGTTGGAGAGGAGGGGCATGAGGCTCCGGAAGCCCTCCCTCAGCTCCGCCACATGCTTCTCCAGGCTGTTGACGTGCGTGTCCAGGTCTCCCCTGCAGCTCTGCACCTCATCCAGCACGTTGTACAGTATGCTTTGCATCTGCGTGGTCGCGTCCGCCATGCATGTACAGAGAGACAGATGGGAGTACAAGTGAATTAAGACGGGACTTTAGTGGATTTGTTTTGGAGGTGGTCAGATGTCAGAGGAATATTCACTCGCCTCTCCCACCTTGCAGAAGTCCACGAGGGTGTTGGCCTGGTCGGCTAGCCTTCTCTTGTCCATCTTCACACTGCGTAACCTAGAAACATCACAGGAACAACTAGATTGTTATAGTGCCTTCAGAATCCCGGTGTTTTGTCACAGCTCTCTTGTTTAATGTAGAAAACGTGAATGAAATGACAAGCTGTAGGGAATGGGAAGGGGTAGGACAATGTGTGAGCGTGGAAGCTGTGCAGATAGGGTAGGAGTACAGTGTAGTAGAAGCGAAGGAGCTTGCACACTCAGAGATTGTGTAATGCAGGTTTTAACCACAAGGGGGGTGTTGGATATCATGAAGTATATCAACATTTTGTGATCCTAACAAATAATGTATCTAATACTTACTAGTCAAATAACTTAAATAAATAAATAAGGAATTTCATAATTTAAGAGACTGACCGTACTTTGAATTACTTGCTGTTTTTAATACACATTTGTGCTGATTTCTTATTTGTAGAAGCTTTTGAAACAAAATGTCCATCATCTAATGTACATTCATTTAGCATAATGGCATTACAGGATGCATTAGGAAATACGCAGGTTCCTTACTGGTGGATTGCCAGGAGCAGTTTCCGCTGATGTGTACGAACCCTGGTGTGATCTCTTTCCCTTGACAGCTTAGTATGTTTGTAGATTAGCCAAGTCTCTCTGAGCACATTGGCAGCAGCAATCTTTATCTAATTATAAGATATAGCAATGAAAAGTTCGTTTGGTGCAGGCTTGCATTATTTATGTGTATTTGAATACAATAACATAAAACATGCAGTTGGCACTAGTTATACAAGGAACGTGAAAAGTGGACATTATGAATGCACCTTATTTTTACATATCAGTGTTTTTCTGAACAACCCCCAATTAGCTCACATCAAACTGTTACACAAGCCCGCGTCAAAGTTTTGGAGAATCCCCTTGAGGCCAAATTATATTATATATATGCACCCACTCGAAAGTCTATTTTGGGTAACACAATTCTAATTAAAAAACAACCTTCTTAGAGATGTGGGAGTCCATCATGAAATTGTGGACATGTTTCTCTGCTCTGGTCAGCTCCAGTTTCCTGGCAACCACTGCTACGACCAACACTGTGCAGCCTGCTCCCTGTGACAAGACCATGTTGTAAGTACATTAAAAACTCTCTTTCACCTGATTAAGACGTCTATTTTTGCTTGTGATATTATGCGGTTGTGTGTTGAGCACCACTCTCTTGCTTACCATTATCCCTGTGAGCAGACAAATGCTCCGCCCACAGTAGGTGTGAGGCACCACATCTCCGTAACCAATAGACAAGAAGGTGACGGAGACCATCCACAAAGCCTCCATGTAGTTGCTGCTTAGGTCTCTATAGTTGTGGTGTCTATAGGGGCAACATGGTGGACACACTGTTTACGACTGTTATCCGCTTGTCCTATTCAACATGGTGTGACCGTAAATGTACACAAAGCGTTGTTTAGGTACCAAACTACAAACGTGCATGCCGCTCCCTGCTGCTCTCTCCTCACCCCTCACTACCCCCATTCATACAGCCATGCACATGTTCATGCACAGTGGGATAGAGTGGAGGACAGCTTGGGTTCTGCGGTAGCCATCACCCAATTGAGGAGTGCACCTTTATGCATCAACTGCATGCTTCACATACCTCTCACAGACATGCAAGCCCCATGCTGCCACGATCCACAAAGACACACTGAAAATCATTAGTACAGTCCCTGGGTAGGTGGTCATCAGTGTTTTCCCAACAAAACGGGTGTTGAAGTGTATCTGCAGATCACAGGCACACACACACACTGTTATGTCACATTGTCAACAGGACCTGCTATGTTAACAGTATTTAGTGTAGTGCCCATTGGATTAGCTTTATATAATACAGAGAAAATGAAAGATAAGAAAGCTTGTTCTCAATCCGGCTTGATACATGGATGGAAGGTTTAGATTTGCAGAGGGAGGACAAACAGTCATTTTCGTCACTGTTAAATATCATTTATGAGGGAAGGGATTACAGGGATGGCTGTTCAAAAGTCTGGAGAATAGAGCAGATCAGCAAAGGGAGCTGAGGGATAGAATAAAAATGGTCAAATCATTGAAAACCAGAGAAGGTTTGATTGGCACACCTCAATTTTCAAATCTGTATTGACCCCTCGGCCCACCTAGACATAAAACATAAGACATAAAATGACACAAAAAGAGATGTACACATGAATGAATCGTGGAAAAAATAAAATCTAAAAACATTGTCTAAACTGAATATCCAGAGAGAAAAAGACCACCCAATACAAAAACAACAACCTTCAGGTCAACAAATACAGCATTCAGACGGAATACGTCCACCTGAACATCAGCGCATATGCGGGCCATAAGGAAGCTACAGAGTCCTGGGTGACCTCCAACCTTGTTGAGCGCTCCGATGCTGCGGGAGGCCGTGTCCGTGAAGAGGCGACTGTGGAGCATCATGGCCCGGCCCAGTAGGTACAGCCTCAGGAACATGGGCAGAGCCAGCACGATCTCCAGCTCCGTCTCCGAGAGCGCAGACGGCCGCGAAACCTCCTGGAAGTACGCCACCAGTCCCACCGGGTACGGGTGGACACCCGCCGCCGCCAGCTCCAGCAGGATGAGGGTGGCCCGCTCGGTTGTCATGGCAATCCGCCAGTCCTCCGCCCCACTGTCAAGATTGTAGAGCTAGAGGCGAGAGTGAGGAGAGTTCACGAGTGGTGTTACTGTATTACCTTCCAGGGAAACAGGAGGTCTATGGAACCCGATTGAGGGTGGGAAACTCCCAGAGCACTCCCAATGTTCTTTTGGACACTTTCTTTTTTTTAAATATATAAATAATTAAATATTTAATATGACCTAGCAACGGAGCTACAGCTGAGGCTGCACGAACAGCCTTGTAGAGTTTTCTTACCTCTCCAGGACATGTAATGTATTTGTTTTTATGTATGGTGGTCACCTGTAACGTTCTTTTTAAAGTGGGCCTATATTACTGTATGTCATATAGAGCACCAGCATCTCAGACCAACACAAATATTTCGTGGTCACACACACACTCACAGACACATGCACTAACATGCAAACACAGCAGCCTGTCCTGGCCATCGAAGAACAGATGAGCTTGGATTATAACATACACAAAGGAGTGTGATCTCATTCTCTAGCTCAGGATGCAATTACTTCAAATATCATATAAGGCACCTTTCAGCCAAAAATGTGCACAGCAACTAAACCAGACCAGTTGTTTTGCAGATGTGCAAGAAAGAAATGATGCCTCCACTGTTACCTTCCCGCAGCAGAAATTACATTTTTATTACAGTGGCATTGTTTGTATTTTCTTATAAGATTTTTCTCTTAATCAAGTAGTCGTTATCTGAGGTCAAGTGGAGAAGGTTTTTAGAGGGAATCTGAGGAGGTTTACCTGCACCTCACAACAGTGGTAAGCGATGATCAAGCCCAACAGGATGATTGTAGAGAAGCTGATCACAGACTTCAGGGCTAGGGAATAGATGGAGCTCTGTGGGCCACACACATGCACACACACACACACATGCGCGCGTGCGCACACACAAATGAACAATGCATCACTTGACCGTCATTTGCTCTTGCTATTGGTTACCATTACAAGGCTGAATCAATGAAATGGCACTAATAAGCCCTCATAATCTTCTAACATTCCAATAATTTGCATGATTTAATGAACGTGATCTTATAGCCATTTATCTGTCTACAACCATAGCTTATAGAGCACGTTCCCCAGAGTTCAGTGAATTGTTATTATTTTCCAATTTGGCCTACATAATAGGATTGTGATATTTGAGGGGGATTAGCCAAGATTTAACCAAATTTGCTGGAGGCAGAAGGGAATGACTTTCCAACACAATAAATGACAAATAAAATTAAATGTTTGATAAACATTTGGTAAACATTCCAGATTGGATTGGGTGAATATATAGGCAAAATAGAATAATTGTTATACATAATGATTTAAGTCAAAAATGATCTGCAATCATTTTCATTGTACTGTACTGAAACCATCTGCAGATATCTTGTAAGGAAAGAGCCTGCCATATTTTTTTATTTTTTATTAATGCATTTATTTATTTATGCATTTATTTATTTATGCATTTATTTTGATCTGTGTGAAAAACGATTTGACCTCATGAGCTGACCTTGCTGTAGACACTCCAGGAAAGCTCCGTCTCCATCACCATGACAACCACTCCAAATATTGCCACCACCAGAGCGCAGTCGTTCAGCCACTGCCTCCTCTCAAACAGGGCCCTCCTGCGCACCAGGCGCCAGCCGATGTTGTGGCTCTTCCAGTACTGGTCGTCCTTGGCCTCGTCCTTGGGCTCCGAGCCGGGACAGGGGCAGGGGCAGGGGCAGGGGCAGGGGCAGGGGCAGGGGCAGGGGCAGGGGCAGGGCCCGGGAGCGGGGCCTGGGCCGGGGCCGGAGCCCGGACAGGGGCAGGGGCAGGGAGCGGTGCCGGGCCCGGGACAGGCCGCTCCAGGCAGTGTTCCCCTTGTCTCGGCCTGGGCGCGGCCCTGCTGAGGTGGGCTGGCCCACGGCTGGAGGGCGTCGTCTTTGTCGGTGACGATGATCTCCGGAAGGTTCGGGCGGTCCTGCATCTCCACGGAGTCGCTTGACCTTTGACCCCTATCGTCTCCAACGCGCCCCCTGCCCACGTCGGCGCCCCTGAGGTTGCCGCAGGACCTGCGGGGCACCAGACAAGGCGTCGTGGGGCCATCAGTGGAGGAGGTGACGTTCCTCTGGTGCCTGGGAGAGGCCGTCTGCTTGGCCTTGCAGCGCTGTTGCCGCTCTTTGGGAGGATTTGGCCTCCTCTCACTTTTCTTCTCCTTGTCTTTTCCCTTCGCCTTCTCGCCCCTCCTGCGGGGGCGGGGCGAGGCGTAAAGCTGGCCGTTGTACAAAGGCGTGGTGGCTATTGCCTGCGTCCGGTCCAGCCAGACCGGGCAGTCTGCGCCCGACTGGACCACGTGGTGGATGCCGCACTGGGCAAGGGGAGGAGGGGCCACCCTCGCTGGGAGGAGAGGGCGCTCGTCCTCTGCCTCATCTCCGTCTGCCGCCGAGAGGTTCATCGAGGGGGAGGGCTCCATGGTGGGGGGCGGCGGGGGGGTGGGATTAAAATGATGACTCGTCAGGTCTTGACGAACCTTCGCAGAGACCAAACAAGAGCGTGAAATGACACAAGGCAAATAATTGACCCAACGCGCTTTACAAGTGGTCGAGTGTGGGCGACGTTATTTATTAAAATACTTCTTCCATACCAGTTCAATTCTGATGTACATATATTCTTGTAGTTATAGTGACTGCTTTATGAATACTTTAAAAGTAATGCTTTGGGAGGATGAAAGAGCATATCATGTGAAAATGATCTGAAAGTAATAGAAGACCAAGAGAAAAATAATTTAATTACTGGCTCTAAAATAATGTTTTTTTCTACAGTATAACTAATTGCGTTTCAACTTCAATAAAATACAACTTTAATAACTTAATTTCAGAAATGTTCTAATATGTATCTCTGTTATATAAGTCTTGTGGAGTACTTACCTCAGATATACCACCCTAAATGAGTCCGTCTAATACGCTGAGCAAGAAAAATGTAGCGCTACACCACATTATTATTTAGGCCTACCTTACAGTTTAGTATTTTCCTCAAAGGTAAATCTTCCTTAATCAGTCTATATTCTTAAAGTCACATCCATCTGCAATGTATAACAAATGTTTCTAATGTTTTTTAGATCCTTTGCTTTAGACCAAAACAACTACAACAACAAAATGAGGTTGTTGAGAGGTAAAGTAAAATATAAAACTGAACTAGATCACCATTGTCCTGTGCATTCCTCTCAAAATATATAACTTCTCTGTGGTCTGTTCCGAGGAACTTTGAAGCAATACATTAATACATTAGCAGATTCGGCCCCGTCCGTAATCTCAAACAGAGGTTATGAACTCTCCTCCAAATTACAGCATGTGAGACAAGTATCCATGCATATCCGGTGCCTTTAAAGTCATTATATTCCGTAGTGCGTCCATGTGCCCTGCATTGCTGCTGTCTGCTGGCATCTTCCTTAAAGCCAGCAGCTTAATGACAGTACAGACCCCAAGTTCACCACTACAGATGTTTAATGGGCACAGAGAAAACTACGGGTCATCTGACAGTTCTTCTTCCCAGAAGGGATTGAGAATTTTCTTCCTCTGTGCCTGTGTGTCTGTGTGCGTGCGTGCGTGCGTGTGTGTGTGTGTGTGTCCCTTACGTCAAAAGGCCAGGATGGTTGCCAATGTCTGATAAACATATCAGCTTTAATTTTGAATTTCATCAGTCTTTATCTACTCTGCTATTCAAATACGTTTTTCTTTTTAATCTGTGAATGGTGGCCCCCTCAGTATCAATATAGAAGATTAGTAAGGGAGATTAATTAAGTGTGGGAGCTGGTGATCTGATACTTATAAGCTTATGAAATATCCAATATGTCACCCTTTTAACCTCACAATATGCACAGAGTGGGTGGATGGGTGAGGTGGGGTGGGTTTAAGCACTAAAGTCAGAACAATGACATTCACCGCCGTTTATCTAAATCCTTTTGACAGATGGGTCTGCAGATAACACTTGGTTCGAATGGAGCGCCAAAAAGAGGAAAATGATGGGCAGAGCAGGTTGGTAGAGGAATAAAGTAAGAGATGATATAACCCCAAGACAACATGCACTCAGAAACAGCACTGATGGAGAGAGAGAGAATAGGAAGGAAGACTCAAGTTAAGTTAAGTCTCATAAATTAATCTATTTGAAACTCTCTTGACCTTGCATCCAGATGTTAACTAAACTTAATTATGCTAAAACAGATAAGCCAGATGTTGTCTGGTGGTTGTTTTGAAACCAAACCAAAGGCTGTTCAAACATGGTGGATAATAAAATTCTATACTCAAAATATCTTTCATCCTAAAACCTTAATTGTGACTGATTAATTGTTTTTTTATTAATGTACCTTTTCTAACTGACCTAAATACACCTTACTGTGTCCATTCCAAAAAGCAACACTTTAAATGTAAGGTTAAGTCAAGTTAGTGTTTAAATAGACAAAGTTAAAGGTAAACTCCTCAATTATGTTACATCGTCCTCAGAACCTCCTGTTCACTGTGCGTGCCACTGTATGGGGAGGCAATGTTGTGGGCCTATAGGTGGGTGGGGCCCTGAATGAGTTTCAAATCAACATGTTTGAAATTCAGAGGACACAATAGTCATATGTGCCGTTAAATGATTGTTCTCTTCTCAACCTATTTTCATTGCAAAGCATTTCTCATTGGCATGCTATAGGGCAAAATGTAGATGACAGGAAAGGGACACATTGACAAACACTTCCTGACTGAGTTCAAAAAGGTCACCTTTAAAAAATCTGATGTCTAAGTGGATGTATGCACTAATCTGTCAATAACAATGTATTTGGGGGAGGGGGTGTGTCAGCGTACTGCGTACTACATTACTG
>JAODUG010000003.1:190857-211723 GCA_027564795.1 Aphredoderus sayanus | reverse complement strand
CCCAAGCCCCACCCATGGCAGCGACAAAAGTGCCACCAGATCAGCAGGCCAGACCATGGGTGGGTGTGCAACCCAACACAATACCAGAGCGTCCAACCAGGGAAAGATAATCCACCCACCCAACCCACACTACACCAGTGCCCAATGATCTACTCCCAGAACCACATGGCCGTTGATCCGGAACACATCACTTCCCAAACCAACACCCCCAACATCCCCCGATCTCCATGCTCTGACCAAAACAGAAGCACCAGAGAAGGAGCCCAAGATCCCAAGCCCCAGCCCTAAAACATTTCCAAGACGAAACCCCAGATACTCAAACCCAACCCCCCTCACCAAATGTCCATCCAAAGTGCCACCCCCACCCCCTCCACACACATAGCATAACACACAAATCTGCGGTGAGGAAACACTAGAAGCAGAGCACTGTATTAATATTAATAATAATAATAATTTCAACTAAATAAATAAATACAAGTTTAATAGTAATAAAGTATGTGATACATCACCTTAAATGTATAATTTGATCATTATTCTGCCTATCAACACCTATTGCATCCTAATGTCCTGGAAGGGTGGATTCTTCCCTTTTTTACCCATTAGGTTTTGATGGTAGTTTTTCCTTGCCCGGAGAGAGGAGCAGGTTCAGGGGTGTTGTTTGTTTGTTACATTGTGAAAGATTTGCTTGTGAAGCCCATTGAGACTGCAATGTGATTAAGGGCTATACAAATAAAATTGACTTGACTTGATTTATTTCTATTATTGCTGTGAAATTTATTATTGGAAAAACATTGAAAATGTACTTGAAAAATAACTCAAGAGGCGCACAGCTTTTGGAACCACTTATCTAACCAAATGAACTTCCCACTTCACATGAAGCCATTATTATGAATATTGAATTGTGGGAGTGTATCCTGTCAGAAGCTTGTGGTGGAACTCTACTCCAACTTATGAAAAAATGATCATGTCATTGATTTTCTCTGAAGTCTTTTATGTGTGTGTGTTTTTGAATATAGCTGCAAAACTCCAGGACAGTCATTCAAGAGAGAGATCGAGTTATCAGGGATTTAGAAGAGAAAGTGGCTTTCCTGGAGGCTGAGGTGAGTGACTTTTCGTTCAGTTGTATGTTGCCGTGAGGTAATTATAGTCTGACACTAATAGACGCTTTGTAGACGCTCTCTAAAGACTTACAGATAAACAATAGAGATAAAGCATTGTTCTGGTAGTCGATTGACAGGTGCAGCTCATATTCTAACTGAGTATACCCTCTTCTTGCATGCAGAACATAGAAATGCATGACCACATGGAGTACCTCCTGTCAGGACAGGACCCTCCACCGCTGGAAGCCAACGAGAACAAGCCTCAAATCGTTTACAGGTGACAGAACATGCTCCGGTCTGCAACGTGCTTTCAGCCTTATATTGCTATTAATATAAATCTGTTTCCTTCCTACAGCAAACCTCTAACACCCTCAACGCAACAACACAACAAGTCTCTCCCTTTTATCAAAGTCATTGAAATCAAGTCCTGAAAAGGAAAATTGGAGCAAAATAATGTAATGGACAACAAATGAGGGTTCATCACAGCCTGGAAAAAAAACTTGGATACTTTTGTATATATCTATTTAATCAACTTCTCCAATAGAAGTTGTGAGTTTGTAGTGATTTGATATGGCCACCCGTCACCAAGATTTGATGGTGATAAGCACACTGATTCCATTTCCATTTAATATGAGACACAAAACACATTTTCCCTACATTTCTTTATCTAGGATCTTGAATATGTAGTTTTAATAGATCATGGTACAAAGGAGGGCGAAGGATAGGAAGAATTAACATATGTCATTTCTTTACCTATGGAATAAATGTTCAAAACAATACAACTCTTCTCTGTCGCACGCAAATATATGTAAATCTATATGTAGCGCTGTGGTGTTTCATCATTCAACACATCAGCTTCAGTCTGCTAAACCAGAATTTGATTGTCAAATTCCTGTGTTTTGCACCTCATTGTTGGTGGCTACAGTATTTTGATGCTATAAACATTGATACTTACGGTAAGTGGATGATGTCTAATATGGACATCATCCACAGATGGACAAATAGATAAATACATATATACTATATGTACTGAGAGAACCCAATTGTCTCATAATTATTTTATCTTAACTGCCAAGTACTTTCTATGCGCTAATGTAGATGGGTTTCCTTTATAATGCTACAATGGGTGTGTCCAAACAAAACTGTTAATATTGATAGTGGATACATGCTTTTGTTTGCAGTTTTTACTAACATTTCTTATATTTAATGTGTAAATTGCTTTCATGTCAAAGTACTGTTTTATAACTTGCAAGATGAATGTGAAATATATCCTGTTACTAGTTTATTCATTCTATGGCAGCCAACCAAAGTACATTTTGTTTTAATTGTGGTCATTGTCAAAATAAAACCTATTTTATTGTGAATTATCTTGGAAGTGATATGAGGTAAGTGACACAGTATCTGAAATACACCACTACTGCCACCTACTGGAGATAATAAAATCAGAAACAACAATACATTATAATATGATTAGAATGTTATAAACTATATTTTACTTTTTTCCCCAGTCAAACACACATTACATCAATAGTTATAGTTAAATAAATAGTCATGAAAATAATTTCATTCATAAAAATGAATAATACTAATCACAAAATCAGTGCTGAAAAATATACAGTCATGGTCACATCACACCCCACTTGGTCAAGACATGAGAATTCATGTCTAGTTGAATGAAAACAAAGACTTTGTGCAACCCTTTGGAGCACGCATACACACATGCACTGCAGTTTCCCCCCAACCCCACAGTTACAGTCCTGTGTGAAGTCTCACTGCTTCTGACAGTTCCCAGGGTATGTTCTTGACGAGGCAATCCATCACAGGGTGCTCTCTAGTGTGTTGTAGTTGTCCTTAAAGCTCTTGAGCTCCAGGAAGTGTTTGGGTCTCTTGCTGCGCTGGCCAGTAGATGGCAGGTATGTGACTTGTATGGTGGAGGGAGTGCTGCGAACTGGGGAACCTGTCAGGTCCTTGGCAGCAGACTGGTGTTGCTGGTCCAAGCTGGTGGTGCTGGAATAGGCCTTCACCCTAGGCCACCAATCAAATAAACCACAAAACAAAGTGGGAGAATGAAAGAGTGAGAGATGAATGTTGTATGTACTTCGGTATAACAGGTTAGCTTGATAAATAAGTCAATTGGAAACAACCCAAATGCTGTTGTGAGCAAGAGGCTGATACAGAATCACACTTTAAAAGCACTTACACATCAGCTAGTTCATTGAGAGCCTGCTGATACTTCAGAAACTCAGCTTCCCCAAATACCTGAAACGCGGGGTAAAATCCAAACTGTCACCATTACAAAATAACCAATGTCAACACGGTACAAGCACAACACACACCACACTTTATTACCCCGGTCCCGTGACGGGCACAGTCGTAGCCCTCCAACAGCCTGTCAATGAGTGCACCGTGGCTGCTCTTAATAAGGGAGTGAGAGTTCCGGAGGTCGAGCAGCCAACTGCGGAAGCCACGTCCGGTAAATGCGCTGGGAGTCCGGCTAATCTCCTGCAGTGGAATTCCTGAGGGGAGGAGACAGGTTAGAAGAGGAGGAGGTGATGCCCTTCACAAGATAAATGATCCTGTTGTCCATGCCATATTGGTGCCACAGAAATAACTTGAGGGATAGCTCTCTGTCTATTGGCACTTTTCCACTGCATAGTACCAGCTCAACTTTCCACGCCCCGTCTTTTATGCCTTTCCATTGTGTTGGGATAGTACCTGGTACCTTTTTCAGTACCTACTTTGTCGAGGTTCCAAGCAAGCTGAGGCGATACCAAAACATGATGTGACATAAGTGCAGACTGCTGATTGGACTGAATCGTCACTGCGCCATTGCGTGACACAGACATACTGCAAGGTACTAAAGCAGCCACAACTTTATATTTTACCTTTTATTAAGCGGAAACACACAAAACCACCGCAGTCATTATTCTTAGCTGTCGACAACATGATTAGAGTTACCTACAGTAGCAAGAGCTAGCCAGGGCAATTCTCGTAACGTGAAGGTTGACCAAGAAGTCTCTGAACAGAAGGACATTCCAACAGTGTTTGAACATGTTTAAAATTTGACATTAAAAATTACTATTGATCTACCGCAGCAGTGGCTTGAACAGCACTGTTGCTATGGCAACTAGCTACACTGAGTAGGTACTATCTGCAGTGGAAAACTAAGTAGTAGGCTGAAGCGAATAGAGTTGAGTCAAGCTGGTATTATGCGGGGCGACAGGTCCCAAGCAAGTACAATTGAGTCGAGGTGAATAGTCGAACTGGTACCATGCAGTGGAAAAGCGTCATGTGTGACACCTGGCACAGCAATTTGTAACCCTGGCAACACTCTCGATAATTAAACCCCATGGCTTCCTGTGCAAGTATATTTCCAGCCAGTGCATCAGGTATACAGCTAATCATATAACCAAATCCAAAGGCTCCCACGTTATGCTGTAATTTTCACTAAGCGTTGGAGAATACCAAGTGCAATACTATACCTGCCAAATGCCAGTAACATAGGTGTCATGACACTAGCAATGTGAGAAAAATTCTGTCAAATGAAATGGAGGGCAAGGCATGGAAAAATGTTACCTGAGTCACGGATTGCATCAAGAGCCTTCATTCTGTACAGGTAGTTGTAGCAACCTTGGGATTAAAAATAAATAAATAATGTATATGGGCATATTATATGATGTCATAGTATGTTGATCTGTGTATACATAATAATATAAAAGTTACTCACTAATCTGTGACCCTTGTTTTAACCTGTCATCTTCTTCTGCTAAAAGGCGGGGTTCAAAATGGATTTCCTGAACCTTGGCCAATCTTGATTCAATTTCTTCTCTCAGAGCCTGGAATGAACCAAAAGCACACGAATTAACCCTGGTCACGCTCCATTCCTGTCTGCGCTCACAACAGACTTCAAGTACGACTCTGGACCATGCCATCTCCAGACATTCTCCCATGAAACCTCTACTGCAGGCTGCATCAGCGAGGACAATGAGGAGGCGTAAAGCCTGGGAAAGAGCTTGGCTGGGTGGTGGACTTCTGTCTAAACAACAACAAAAAGCCACTGATCCACGTCACCATCAAGGGTGATGAGGTGGCGCTGGTGCGATCATACATGTTCCTCTGAGCGAACATGGACAATGAAGAGGACTGGAACACTACTGGAAGGGACACAGCAGAATGTTCCCCCAGAGGAGGCTGAGGTTCTTCAGTGTGTGCAGCAGGCTACTGCAGCTGTTCTATCAGACCGTGGTCACTACTGGCGCCTTGTCGTTTGCAGTGTGCTGATGTAGTGGCTTCAACTCTGCAGACACCAACAGACTGAGTAGGCCAGTGTGAGGAAGGCCAGCAACATTATCAGTCATGGCTGAGTGGACAGTGAAGGGGAAGATCTGCTCCATCATGGACATCCCCAGTCCCACCCATTCTCTGAATTAGGAGCACCTTCAGCCACAGAATCATCGTAATTTTATAGAATTATTTTATGAGTACTTGACTTCTGTTACACGCTGTATCATGTAAATACATGTTGTTATGTTCTGTACATTATAACGAAATGTCTTTAGACTACTTGAGTTACATTTCATGAAAGATGTGTAAAACATGTTACCTTGGGTGCATTGTGTCCAATAGGGGCATGGGGTCCTCTGCGGGAACGCATAGCAAAACGCATGATCTGCCTCTTAACAAAAATGAAGAGTAATACAAACACCTGCCACAAAACAGGCTTAGATTAGTGTAACGATCACATGGCTCACTAGACAAAACTATTTACATGCGACATTAGAGGCTACAGCGACCTAGATATATAACAGTACTTACCAGGCTTCCATATGTCATTACCAAAACAACATTTACACCGGATAAAGACTCTGCCATTTTCTTTTATTGTTTATTTGTTTGGTTGTTTTTCAGCTGCTGAAGCTAGTGTTGGGGCTAACCCTGTGCTGATGGGCTAGCTTAGATATATACCCAATATTATTTTACAATAACTGCAGCACAAATTGTATGCCATTTTACCGCTAAAAGTCAAACATTATCTTATAGTATTTTAAAGACATTACTATGAAATTGTGAAGCAACTCCCAAAACCTATAACAACGACATAGCATTTGGCAGCCACGGCGCTGACGAAATACATCTTCCTAGAGTAGGCTACCGTAATAACGACGAAAGAGGAGCCTGTCAAAACTGTACGGGACGCACATAATTTGGAAATAATACTGTATGCTATTTATACAATAAATATAACATGATGTAATACATCGCATAATATTTGAATTGAGTAATTGAGTAAGATATATTTTGAATGAAAGCACTATAAAGTCTAGTTGACAATAAAGTCACATTTATGTTTGAATTCCTTAGACAACACTTACATGAATGCCAATTAAACTAAGCATGTACAGCTACAGTTACAGTTGCATTTAACACTATTTGCATATCTGTTTATGGTTTTGATGTAATTCTTATTTTCTTTATGCACGTGATTCTTTACGCGTCAAAGTGCAGCCATATGCATCCACAACTGTCATATCCAAAGGCAATGGGTATGTATTGTGTTCTGAATTACAAATGTGCAAATATGTCGTTTTTAAATAGGCATGTGATAGGGTCATATATTGAGCATTATAGCAAAAAGTGGGTTGATCACATGTTGTGGGTCCGGTTTCCTTGAAGCGCTCAGTCAACCACGTGACACGGCTATCTGCGGTGTCAGAGTGGAAAAGAAACAGGTAAATTCCGAGTCTCTCGCTTATAGCGTGTGCTAGTCGGCTCGGCATTTTTTCCTCAAGTTAGTACTATCTATTTGAGGTGCTAATTATATCCTGGCCTAAATCTGACTAGGAGGTCGACTGCGAGGCCACTTAGTCGGTTATAATTTCAGGATATCTAACAGTGAGTCGTGTTTGTGGTCAGTATAGCTTGCTATTTATTTTCATTTCATGGGCCTAGAGGCCTACTTCGAGTCTCGCCGTTATTTGGAAAATTCATACATAGATATTCGCAGATGGCATTATACTTGATGATGATATGGAGTGGTTATACAACGTGCACATATGCTATTCGTCTGCCTAGCCAACTGTGTCTAACTATGGGTGAACGACGTTACTTAGTTTGCCAAGTGCTAATGCTGAAAATCTAGTAGCATTTAACATGCTTCTGGGTTTACAATCTGTTTTTGCAAAAAGAGAGAACTAAATCTACATTATGCAGGTCGACGATAGCTAAGCTTGGCGAAGAAACGATCTTAACTAGGCAGTTAACGTACTGTATGTTTATCCACTAATATTGCTTTAGTAGTTAGTAGCTACAGTACGCTACCGTACGACAGTAGCGGATATCTGGCTAGCATAGGTTACTTGATTTAGCCTCGCTGTAGCCATGAGGTACCGTATCGTGTATGTTAGGAACGGAAGCCCACCAAGGCACGGCTGGACACTTTCCCCTGATATATTAGCCAACCAGCTAGCATTTTGACCATGTGGTAGGCTAGCGGGGTAGTTGTAAGGTTAGCGCTTTTCGACGGGCCCTAACTGTAGGATTTGGTATGAAAATATGGGTCTTTACGTAACGTTTTCAAGATTAACGAAAAGCCACCATTAGCCATGTTATCTTTGGCATCAATGGCCCAGTTGACTCAGCGTCTAGTGCTATGTAATGTATGTCATGGTGTTTTAATACTTTGCTATTTTATATAGTACTTGCAATTAAGATTAGTTTCACACCATGTGTAAAATAGTGTAATGTCGAACTAAAGTAACGATGTCACTGCACCGCGTCATGAAGTGGAACCAGGTTGTCTGTGTTAATTTGGGTTGTGGTAACGTAACTGTCTTGCCCAAACGTTACTATGCCAAGCCAACTTCCCGGTTGAGGCCCCGCGTTTAAATGCGCAGTAAAACAGCCATTGCCACTCCTTTACATCAGTTCATCCATGACGATGCTCGTGTCATTGATAACCACTGTTAGCTGTTTTCTAAACAGGGTATTAAGTTATGCGGTATAGCTCCATCATCCCTGTAGCGTGTTGGGACATGTATATCTCATGAGGTATTTTATTGTAATTATTAATCAGTTATTTCCTCCTCAGGTGTTATTCCTTTTGTAAATACTGTTATTTGTATATACTGTAAATTATGACGTCCGTGGGCGGTAATCGAGCCCGGGGCAGCTGGGAGCAGACACAAGGCCAAACACAGAGCCAGACACAGCACAGGCAGAGGCCTCAGGTATTTGACCAAGCAGTAACTTGCACCTTTTGTTCTTATGCTTGGGGTTAATGATTGGCCAAAGCACCATCAACCCCTTTGCTTGGGTACTCTTGATTGGTGGTTGGCAGAGCACCTATTTTTAAATGCAAAAGTAAACTAATGCCACTACACAGTTAAATATAATGATGTACCTATTAAACTAGTAGTCTTTCATAAGAACCAGATGAGTTAGTGATTTACTTCAAGTGGTATATATTTTTTTTCTCAATAGGCTACTGCTGAGCAGATTCGACTTGCACAGATGATTTCGGACCACAATGATGCTGATTTTGAAGAAAAGGTCAAGCAGGTGAATAAAAGCATATAATCTGTTATCATTACCCCATCAAATGTTTACTGGAGATCTGGTATTTATTATATCTTTAAAATGTAGCCTTTCTGTGCTCCGCAGTTTGTACGTAGGTTGGGGAATGTGGCAGGCTTCCAAATATTACTGTTTTTATTAATTAAAATGGAAGCCTGTGGAAGGCCAGTAAGATTGCATGGTGTTTATATTCTGGAGAATATATTTTGTTTACATGTCAGTCTCACTTGAAACCCAAGAGAAGCAAATAGCATTTTTTTTTTTTTTAAGTGTACAATATCTACTTTTCAATTAAATAACTATGGTATAGGCTATCATTGTTAAAATAGCTTCTACGTGGATGTCATATTTAATTAATGCAAAAATGTCATCGGTTAAAGAAATTGAAAAACAAAGTCCTCTCAGAACAGCACTGTTGCCAAAATATTGTTCTTGTGTGCAATCATTGGACAAATGTTTTTTTTTTTTTTCTCAACGTTGTTTAGTACGTGTAAGTAATCTAATTTAATTATTATTAATTTATTTTGGACCAGTTGATTGACATCACAGGCAAGGACCAGGATGAGTCTATGATCGCACTGCATGACTGTAATGGGGATGTCAACAGAGCCATCAACATACTACTGGAGGGCAGCCCAGATACTGTAAGTTTGTGCTTTGTTAGAAGCCTTGGCTATGTTGGAGCACCTAATATCTGTGATCATCATTATAGCGTATGGCACTAACACTTAGGGTAAGAGGTTTCACACAGGGGACACTCGTACTTAAGAACCTGCCTGACTCACCGCTCTCACTGCACCCACAGGACTCATGGGAAATGGTGGGAAAGAAGAAGAGTGTGTCCGGCCAGAAGGAGACTGGCCAGGCAGATGCTGGAGAGGAAGGCAAAGAGCATAGGGAGAAGGGAGGGGAGAGGGATGTGGCGCGTCGTCGAGGCGGTGTCCCACGCAGGGGCCGTGGAGCCAGCAGGGGGCGAGAGTGTGAGTTGCTATTTTTATATATATACTTTTCTTATTTAAAAAAAAAAAAGAAAAAGTCCTCTCTTGAGTACTAGTCTCAGCCTCTTCCGTCCATTAGCACAACGTCACATATGCAACTCTGTGCTGGACATCTGATACACATACCCCTGTAAGCCTGACAGCATTTTCAAGAAGTGGTACTGTTGATTTTCACTGGCTGTGAGCATTGTCACTCACAAGTCTGCATCTGTACTTCTGGTGTGACGTTAGTGCAGTTCTTTATTTGCTACTGTAATTTAACATTTTCAAATGTATTTTAAGCAGTAACCGTAACCTACTTATTTAACAGATTTACAAGACCTGCAAACAGCCAGAGTCTTGTCAATCAAAATGCCTCTCATCAAGAATGCGGGTCTTAACGCAGTTCGCCAGTGCTTTGTCTCAGATTTTATGCAGGTTAAGGCTAGCTCTGCAAGAGTACTTGAGTGGCAGCTAACGTTTCTTCACTCATTTTTCAGCTCATGCCTTCCCTTGCCCTGTGCCACATCAGTAACACATTTGACAGTCGGTACATTGACTACTTTGGGGGGATTTAGTTGTTGTTGTTGTAGTAGTAATAATGATAACAGTATTTTTTCAAAACGGGTATATCAATCTTCCTCTGATTTTGGCGTTTCTCAGAGATTCAGTAGTTCTTGCCATTTAGCCTGGCTGGATTTTAGCAGCACACCAGCAGTGCCTTCCTAACCCTTGCTGTGGTCTTGAAGGCGGGACAGTGTGTGCTAAAGTAATTGAACACCAGCAAGACTTCCCTCCTTCAAATCTTAAGAAGGGGGGCCTACTCTGGGGCTCACAGTACTTGTTTGAATTATTGTCTTAATAATGCCATTCATTGTAACTAGTTATATGGTCCCGTCATTGAAATTGAAACATCCACAATCACTAAGTGGATAGAAGTTGGATAACACCCATATAGTAACAAAGGATGCCTTCTTAAGGCTGATTTTATGCTTCTGTATTGAATCAACGCCATAGCCTGATGCCGTCTTGTACTTATGCGCTAGTCTATCGGCCACACGGACTTTAACTGCACATGCGAAGCCCCTCTCTAGGAAATGGATGTCTGGTTAACCTTCTGAAATAGAATATGGGGTAAAATGTATAGTGTTTGCTGCCTGAAGAACAAGGAAATGAAATCCCATGGGGAAATTCCCACCTGGTCCTGTTAATGTACAGGACACAAAAACAATTATTTCCAGCAAATCTCATAATTATCCCACGGTTTTCAAAGCGAAACAGTCTATATGTACAGGACGTTATAAGGATCCCTAATTCCAAGGCGCATTGGCATACGTCTTAGCTACAGCGCAGCTTTGATGCAGAAGCATTAATTGGCCTATTATAGTCTAAGAACTTCTGCACACACTGCTTGATGACTAAACGTCAGATTAGTCACACACTGTCTAAGGCGACTCCACTGCCGTCTGTCTTCCTGCAGTCCGTGGCCAGGAGAATGGTCTGGACGGCAGCAAAGCCGGCGGGCTGCCTGGCAGGGGCACCGAGCGGGGCAGGCGGGGGCGAGGTAGAGGAAGAGGGACCATCGGTGAGTTCAGTGCGTGCGCTGCGTTTGCGGATGAGCTGTCTTGACACTAATTGTCAGTTAAGATGCCTTCTGTCCCTGTTTTCCTAGGTGTGTCTGGACGGAGGGGAGGCAGGTTCTCGGCACAAGGCATGGGGTAAGGGAACACCTGCGTCCCCTCAAACTCCACAGGGCCTTTTGTTGCTCTCTTACCTGTTGCCATGGTCACCAGAGAGTAGGACCCCAGCCCATTGTTCAGCCTTAATCCAAAAGGAGGCTGGACATGCTTCAGCCAATGGAATGAAACGGCGTGGGTCGAGCAAAGCGTTTATGTAACTTGACTCCTGATAGAACGCTTGGCTAGTGTACATCCCGGTTTAATGTGACGTTTGGATAGATAGTCAACACAGCACTAACAACGTTATTACTGTGGTTTAATTCACCAAGCTTTTTTGGTTCTATAGGAAACTGGTTTGTTTGAGTGTAGGGATTACATATTTTGTTAGTGTTCTGTTGACCGTAGTATACTGTCATGGCAGCATGGCCATTAGTGGGACTTTATTGCGATGATGGAAATCAGCACATTTTAAACCTATATACTTACAGTAGTTGTTTTAAAACGATTTTTTATATTTTATTTATTTTTTATTTTTAAATGTGTAGCTACAGAGTATACTGAAGATTCGGTATTCAAAATGTTGCTGCATCCCTCACCTCCAGTATCTCACTGTGGCTTCCTCTAGTAATGCTAGAGGTTATGTGGTTTCCCCCAAACACTTAATTTTAGTGTTAGAGAATGTAAGTGAGTTTGGGGGGAATGGGCCCAGAAAGTGAGTGGATGGTTAAAACGAGGATGATGTGAAAGTTGGAAACTTGTACAACAGTGTCCTACAAAAGCTGCACAATTTGTAAAGTGCATATCAGAATTTAAAGGCAATATCCTGTAAGCTTGTATGTATTTCAAGGGACTGTCTGTTTTGTCATTTCTTCCTGTAAAAACCTTTTGGGGCATGTGTTGAAAGTAATTGAAGGGACAACAATGCTGCAGTTTTAGTCACTTTCAGTTTTGTCAGGGTTTTTGCCTCTTTGTGACTAGCAATTAGTGCATGATGCTTGGCTAGCATGTTTCTAAATTACTCTACTAACATGATGTGCTTTTAAAGGGTTGCATGCAGGCCCTATCTAGCAACTCATATTGAAGTGAAGAATCCTTGTTGTACGTATTCTAGGTCACATGTCGTAAGAATGGTTCTTATTTAAAGATGTAATAAGATTTGTCAATTTGATAAATGCAGATTATACAGCATGTGCCCACTCATTAAATTAATTGATGTGAACTCTCACATCTCTTCTGAGAATATACAGGGATGCACAGTGCAATGTGTAGGTTTAAGTGTGTGCAGGTGTAAGCTTGACTTTTTGGACACGCTCACAGTGAGAACACTGGCCTGCCTTGCCTTCTGTAGTGACTTATCTGACATTCATCCTTGACATTGGCATGTTTTTAAAGAGGTTTGACGTGGTGCCTAATGTTTCTTCAAATTCTCTGGTGTCTTCTGTTCTCAATCAGATGTTGTATGGTAAAAGATGCATCGTAGCACACTGCCAGTCTAACACACCTATTTGGACACAGCCGCCACGATGCAGGGTTGAGATAGCGCTGTTTGTCATAATGCATGTGATTTACCCAATAATGGCTTGAAACATAAACATACTGTACTATCATTTGTTTTGCTGCTTGTAATCGTTGCTTTTTTTCCTCTAAAGTCAGATTGATAAAGGGCCCAGATATGATTATGCAGGCGATGAGAGGTGAGTGCACCGCCACCGGTGTGTCAGTTTGTCCAATTTTCTTTTTTATTGTTGAATTTTTGGGTGAACTTGAGTGCCATGAAACAAAATACTGCAATAGATATTCCCAGGCTAGAAGGAGTCTTGTAATGGGAGGGAATTGAAATGACCGTGTCTCAAAATCGGTGTGGAACTTGTTCACAAGTTCTGGAAGGCTCTAGATTTACTAACGGCCTGGTCCAGCTTCCAGAGACATGGTTAACTGCTAAATGGAGCTAGGATTATGCAGTGCATACTGTTGTGTGCTACTCTGATAGCAACAAGAATGTGCTTTTTGATCTTTTGCTATAAATACCCAGTGGTGTGTTTTCTAAGTACAAGCGGCACCAAACTGGAGTTGCTAAGGAGCAGTGATTTCTCTTTGGCTGTTTTCCTCTTTAACGGTTGGCTTCTGTTGCTCCTTGACCTATTGCCTGCTACTACCTCCTTTCCTCTACAGCGGTTCTGTAGCTCTCTAAGGAGCACATGGCGCTTTAATAGGGCTTTGGTAAACCCAACATTCATGCCCTCTTGGGAAAAGCAAGTGAAACATTCCGCATTAGTTAAATGCTCTCATGCCTCTTGAACGCTGATTTTGTCTTGGTTTACCCTGTTCAACCTTAAGCATTGGTGGGGGGAAAAAGTGGACCCAGCCTTGGGTTACATAGATTGCAGCACTGGTGTTCATTCCTCCTGTTGGGTTGATCGACATAGGCTGTAGTTATGACATTAACTGTTCCGTCAATGTCTTGTTTTTCCAGAACATTCAACCCTGCTGACTATGCTGAGCCAGCCCAGACAGAGGAGCAATATGGAGGGGGCAGCACCTGGAACAACACAGGAGGCATCGAGCAAGAGGAAGGAGCTAGTAAGTTAACGGGCACCCCCAATAAGACTTTATAAAGCGAGCATGTGAAGCACCGGGACTGTTTTAAAATCATGTTCCAGCCCACCCCGGTGAAGGTGAAAGTTGTGGTAAATAAAGGCAGAAGTTGTTTAAATCTACCTTTTTAATTCCACACATCCAATAGCCCATACCTCCCAGTTCTTTGGGCCAAGGCTGGTGTGCCCAGAAAGCATCCATTTCATTGTTGGTCAAACTTTGATCCCCAACTCCCACCTCTATTCTCAGGGCTGGAATACTCCACAGCAGAGGGTACAAATTACCAGCCCAAGTTTGACACTGCTCATGGTAAGCTATTCCCTGTTTATTGGATGTAGGCTTAGTTTGCATAAAGTTTTCTGCCAAGAGCCTTGTTTGATGTCATTGAGTGGTTTTCTCTCCCCTGCTTTATTCTGTCTGCCTGTTCTCTCAATTGGTTTAGGTGCCTGGAGGACGGCCACAGAAGAATGGGGCACTGACGACTGGAATGAGGATGTGAGTGTCTGTCTAAAGTATTAGCCCATCAGCTCTCAATGGAACACTGCACATGTAAGCAAACTAATGTTCTGGCTCCCCTGCTCCTCACAGCTGTCGGAGACCAAGATATTCACTGCTTCCAGCGTGTCCTCCGTGCCCCCACCTCAGGAGAATGTTACTATCACTAAAGGACAGAGGTGGGTTCATACGAGCTGTTCCCAGCCATGTCCATTCCTGTTTAGCTGCGGTGAGTTGGTGAATGGCCTACAAACAGAATCCCTTTGGCATGCGTCATTGCTGTGAAAACAGTCCATCAATAGAAAGGCACTTCCTCCACACACATGAATGGGCAGACCTGCCTAGATGTGAAGTGGCCATTCACGAATAGTGCTGATGGAAGTGCTAAGACGGAGGCAGCCTGACAAGCACTGCTCACCAGGGTCTTTTTTTCTTCATTTAATCCTTCAATTGAATAACTGTCTATAGCTGGTTTCACATAGCTGTAAATGAATATTGACTTGTCTGGCGCCTGTTGGCAAATGTTGTACAAGGTTTCAAGCCTTGTACATTGTGTTCTTAAAGCGGCTGATAGAGCTGGTACATTTTGACATGACTATGGAACGATTTAATTAATTCAGGTCAACGAAATAAACATGGATATCACAATAACCGATATCTGTTTGAGATGAGCTGGATTTCTTTTTTCTTTTTTTCTTTTTTTCTTTTAACACCGAAGTAAGACTAGCTGGTGTCCTCTGCTTGCAGGGCCTATTTCAGCCAATCACATTGCTATGCAAATAAATGCATTTCTGTTGCTGTGTTGTGAGAGTGCATGTGTAAGGACCTCCACCACAGCACTGCTCTGAGCCGCTCCCCTATTCTGCTGTAGGATTGACCTGGCCGTGCTGCTGGGGAAGACCCCGCCGACCTCCAGCTCTGAGGCGGAGAATCCCCCCCCGGAGGCCCAGCAGGCTCCGTCCTTGTCTCAGTCACTGGTCTTCAGCAACTCCAAGCAAGGGGTGCCGCTGTCCCAGACGTCATCCAGCGCACCGTACAGCCAGCACGGCATGGTGAGCACTCACGGGTACAGCTCTCGCCTGTACGCTGCTGCTGTTTGGCGGCTGGTCGCATTGTGGCCTTGCCATGATATCATACATGTTTCCTGTCTGCCTATCGTACCTGGCTGTATGTTTAGGAAGAGCTTGATTTTGATATGCAGACGAGTTTTATTATGTTTTTGTGCAGCCCTACCATCAATAGCATTTTAAAATGTAAGTGTTAATTGTCTTTATACATGTGATTTCCTTTCTGATGTCCCCGCTGCTGCAGGTCAGCATGCTGAGCAAGGGCTACGGTGATGTGGGCGACCCGAAAGGGGGCTCCACAGGGACCACAACTGGCTCCCAGTTCCTGGAGCAATACAAAACAGCCCAGGCACTGGCCCAGCTCGCTGCCCAGCGCTCTCAAGCAGCACCCCCCAGCACTGCCCCTTCCTCCTGGGACACCAGCAGTCCCGCCCTCGGCCAGTATGGTGAGAACCTGTTCTTTACATTGGGCAAATTCAGTGTAGCGGTTGAAATGGGCAAAAAAAATACACCTTTTCTGTCAAATTTAGGTTAAACGCAGCAATTTCTCATTATTTAAAAGTTTAGCATTGATGGGAATAGTGTCGTCGATGGCATAATTCATAAGTAAGTAAGTAAGAATTGGGCAGCAGAAATTTTGTGTTTCCACTTGAGTACCATTTTAAACTGCATTTCTGTCCCTCCGTGTAGACATGAAGTCTCAGCAGGAGTCAGTGGTCCATAGCCCCTTCTCTAAGCGCCAGCCCTACCAGGCTGCCACATCCTCCATGCTGGACGCCTTCCTGCAGGATAAAGGCCTGCCTCCTCCCTCCTCCGTAGCCTCCCTGCCCCAACAACAGACCCCCTCAACCTCCTCCCTCCCCAAAATGGCGGCAGCCCCACCTCTGGGACAGCAGGTGTCTCCGGGTTCCTCAGACGCCCAGGGCTCCAGCCCCCTGCCCCTGCAGCAGCACAAGCTGAAACAGCAGAAGAAGAGGACCTCCATCAGCACCAAGGTAATCACCATCCACTTCATGCTCAGACTAAGATGGCAGCAAACAATTATTTTTTATTTTCAATGTAAAGATATAGTGGAGTAATTTTGCCCTGAGGTAAGAGCCAGAGAATGATAGCACATTCGCTCAGTCATCTGAGCTCCTGCTTGATTATGGGAAAAATCGTTATCCATATTATTTTGGTCAGTATTGAAATCCCAATTATTTAACATGACAATAGTATGCTGCTTCTCTCCCTCTGCCATTTGAACTCTCACTGACGTTTAAATGCCACCACTGCGTGGTTTTAGTTGGTGCATGAATGGCCCACGATAATTTGTTGTGGTCTGAGATGATGGTGCACTTGGTGACATTTAGTGGCAGGATATCATATAGAGCCACTTTAATAGTGTACCTGAAGAAACCAAAACATACTCAATCCTGTCAGTGTGTGCTTCCTGCTCGTCATAATCATAGTTGTAATTGTCTTCATGCCTCCCCAGATTCCTGCCATGGCCGTAGAAATGCCAGGCTCCTCAGACATCTCTGGCCTTAACCTCCAGTTTGGAGCGCTGCAGTTTGGCTCTGAACCGGTTCTGCCGGAATACGACTCCACCCCAGCCACCACCGCACCTGGCAACCAAGTCCAGAACAGCCTCTACACCAGCCCCAGCAGGTTGGTGGCGTGCCTTCGCTTCAAGGTTCCTGAGAGTTTTGGACACCAGAGCATAGTTGGTCTTTTTGCAGTGCTGTAGGCCCTAAATACAGAAACAAGAAATCGAATTTGCCCACATGATATTTTATTCTTTGAAGTAGGACTGGACAATAGAGCTGACAAATGTAGTTATTAATAAAGACCTGGGTGGGTTGCATTTAACCACTTTAATTATCAAGGTACAGAGGTCGTTTTTGTAATGTAAAAACACACAAATGCTTGTGACTGACTGACGACATATTGATTTAGTCAAAACGGTGGAAGTGATTAAATTAGTTTTTTGTATTCCTGCTCTTGGTCTTGTCTTTAAAAGCCATATTGACCTGCACTTTTCTTAACAAATTCCTTACACTCTGCGCACATTCTCTCACTCCCCCGTTTCTGTTGTATCACATGTTGATGGTGCAACCCAACGGTACACTGGTTAATTGTATTTTATTTCTTAAAAACAAAATTATCTCACTTGTAGCACCCTCCATTATGGCTTATGATTGAATGTTTGAGCCAGAGAGGGTTTGTTAATGCAACCCACCTTTGCTATTTTTTATGTGCTTTCCTGGCGGTTTGCATTTGAAGTGAATGTAACATTCTATCAAATAACTTGTTTACCGTGGTATGTGTTATCATTCTTTTGCCCAGGCCTACTCTGATTCAGTGATAACATACAGACTTTAAAGGGGGGGGAAAAGGCACAGTCCTGTGTAACCAGTTGTGTCTCATGCTTTCCTTCCAGCGAGTCAGCTGTGGTGCATCCCAGCCAAATGGACCTGTACGAGCAGCGGGCCTCACAGACTAGGCGATACCCTGCCTCCGCCTCCTCCTCCCCTCAGAAAGACATGCAGCCCAAGGTGAGAGCCCACGTGGCTGCCTCCAAGAGTGCCTGAGCCTGGCCCACTTGGCGCTAGCAATGAAATATTTGAATTGTGGCCATAATGCATCACGATGGCTCAAAGAAGAAACGGGCGTTTTAATGTGTATGCAGCGCTAAAAAGCACCCCTTTCTGTAGTAAGTAGTAGTTCCTGTTCTGTGCACTTCTCGTTTTGCATGTCAATGCTTCGAGTAACTCGTAATCTTTTGGTAATTGGAGCAGTTACCATTATTTATAGTTATGCTCTGGCAAATGGACTGCATTTATATAGCGCTTTATCAACCTTACGGCCACTCCACTTCATTCTCACACACACATTCATACACCGATGCAAATGTCTGCCATGCAAAGTGCCACCTGTCCACCGGGAGCAGTTAGGGTTAGTTGTCTTGCTCAGGGACACCTCAACACTTAGTGAGGAGTTAGCGGGCTTCGAACCAGGAACTTCTCGCTCACCTGCACCTGTCGCGTTCATTGTTTAAAGCCTGGCTTTCAGTTAATATCACTCCTAATGTCAAACAAGGACCCCAGTCACCTTCATCAGTTTGCTAGAATGTATCCCTAAATGGTCATTTCACTTGCATGGTTGATTTTTGTTTTTGTTTGTGTTTTTTTTAAACAGAACAGCTTCACTTCGATGCAGACAGTGCAATCTGTGGAAGGTGAGACATGTTCCTGTCCTTCCCACGCTTTAGGTTTCATCTCTCCTAGATAGAATGTACTCCTGACAGCTGATTCCCCCCCCCCCCAATATCCCTCCAGCTGCAGCAGGCTCTGCAGTACCGGTGAAGTCCGATTCGGCGCCGCCGGTCTCCAACATCGGCCCGCTGGCGGACAGCTCCTCAGGTGCCGCCTCCTTGATGATGGCGTCCAGTCAGGCCTCCCTCGGCGCCCTGGGGCACAGCGACGAGCTGCCCCAGGGCAGTATCCCCCCACCGCAGCACAAGTAACGCGTCAGCACGCACCTGCGTCAAGCCACAGTAAGGGTGTGTGGATCTGGCTTAATGGTTATCTGCTCCTCCCCACAGCTCGCTCTCCTCGCAACAGAACATTCCCTCATCCTCGGTTCGCACGTCCAACTCCAGCTTGATGGTACGCTGTGCGTGTGTGTGTGCGTGTGTGTGTGTGTGTGCGTGCGTGCTCACTAATTGCTCACACACGAGCAACATCTTCTGATGTAATGACCCCTCCCTCCCTTGTGGTGTGCACAGCATCCTGGGGCAGACGGTGACTCCTCCAGCCTGCACTCCTCCTCCTTCCCCTCCTCGGTCTCGGCCGTCTCCTCCTCCTCGGTGCCGGTCTCCTCCTCCTCCTCCGCCACGTTGTCGTCGGGGGCCCAGCCGGCCCTGGGAGCCCCCCAGGCCTCGTCACTGGTGTCCTCCGCGGCGCCGGCCCCCTCCGGCCTGGGCCCCGTCAGCGGGTCGGCCGGGGGCCTCCACCCGGCCTCCATGGGGCCGCCCCTCGCCTCCGTTGCCGCGGCGACCTCAGCCATCGCCGCCGCCTCCTCTTCGTCATCCGCGTCCTCGCGCAGCTCTGCCGCGTCCTCAGGTCTGGACAGGCGTTCACTCAGCTAGTTGACCCACCCCTAACCCTCCCGCTCTCCTAGGGTTTCTACCCTACAAACATCATATGTTGCTGTTGTGGTTGGCGCCCTACTGGCACAAAAACGTAGTGCACTTGGTCATTTTGACCCCATAGGATAGCGAGAGGGTTAAACACATGCGCGTCTTCTTCCAGGGAAAGCGCCTCCGAACCTGCCCCCCGGAGTGCCCCCACTGCTCCCCAACCCGTACATCATGGCCCCGGGACTACTGCACGCCTACCCAGTGAGTTGTGCCCTCCACACTCTGCTTGTGGCTACTGCCAGTACGCCTGCTAATGGTCTGCTCTCCGTCCCTCCCCAGCCTCAGGTGTATGGTTATGATGACCTACAGATGCTGCAGACCAGAATACCATTGGTGAGTTCATAGTCGGCTGTATAGTTAATTGTGCACGGGCTTTATTCTGTGGCAAGACGGGGCTTTATTATTGGTTTTGTTTGTGTGCAGGACTACTACAGTATCCCGTTTGCAGCCCCCACAACAGCATTGACGGGCAGGGATGGTGGCTTGGCCAACAACCCTTACTCTGGTAAGCCACCTTCCCACTAGGTTTCACCATTGGGTATCCACGTCCTCATGGCAACACGGTGTGTTGGCGTGCACGTTATTGTATTTTTAGATTCTGTCTCACTTCTGCTCTGCACACTTGTTGGCCCTGGTCCACATCGCCATGGTTACAAGGGTGTTGGAGTGTGCCAAAACGACTGTGGTAGTGATAACAGAATGGAAGTCTAACCTCAGACACTCTGGCTGACTAGGACTGATAAGCTGCTACACTTGATAGCAGTCTGTAATGGGTTTAGTGTATTGGCTGCACTGCATTATGCTAATAGTTTAGATTTAAAATAAACACCCTCTTTTTTAATTTTATAAATAAATAAATAAATAAAACAAAGATGACCCTAAACGATGTACTGTTGTAACAAAGGATTTCACACACAAGATTTGGCGAATGCATTTGCTTTGAACATTTCATGGCAACCTTCCAGATGGTTGAACCCTTTGTCGGGCATCCATGTGTGCGCCCAGGACAACCTCCCTTGCGACAAACTCGAAGCAAGCAGAAAACTGTTTGAATGTTTGCCAATTTGAACGCCTGATCTCTCAGCCATGTTCCTGTACCTGTTTACAGTATATATTATACTGTAAGGACTGGCCAGTCAGCCATGTTCCTGTACCTGTTTACAGTATATATTATACAGTAAGGACTGGCCAGTCAGCC
>JAODUG010000003.1:162869-176119 GCA_027564795.1 Aphredoderus sayanus | reverse complement strand
CACCAACAGCTGATAGTTAGCCTGCTGCCACCCACCAACAGCTGATAGTTAGCCTGCTGCCACCCACCAACAGCTGACAGTTAGCCTGCTGCCACCCACCAACAGCTGACAGTTAGCCTGCTGCCACCCACTAACAGCTGATAGTTAGCCTGCTGCCACCCACCAACAGCTGATAGTTAGCCTGCTGCTACCCACCAACAGCTGATAGTTAGCCTGCTGCTACCCACTAACAGCTGATAGTTAGCCTGCTGCTACCCACCAACAGCTGACAGTTAGCCTGCTGTTACCTGGGAGTAGGCTTGTTCCACAATTAATTAAAAGGAAAACACTCCAGTCTCATCTCCTGCTCTCATTTAGTCCCTGCTTCACTGGAGGCCTTTTTACTTTTTGCAGTGAGATTTCCTTTTTGTTTTAGACTTTGTGGGATGGGCGGGTGTTTGTTTATTTGGCCTGCTTTGACCTGCCAACTTACGGTTATAGTCAATAAACCATTATGTTTCAGCATAAGCTCCGCCCCCACACGATCGCTAGTGCGCTTTCCTTACTGACCTGGCCGTCGGTGGTCCTGTGGTGGAGACGAACGTGCTTGTCCAGTAAGAACCGGCTGCCGAAGGTGCGCTTGCCTTCAGTGCAATAGCTGGGGAAGGAGTTTAACAGTTAAACTTCCTGCCTTAAGAGCAAAACAAAACCCTTTACATCCAACCCAACGCTGGGATGGTTTCCGTCGACGACTCACTGGCAATGGAAGACTCTCTTGTTGCCCTCGTGAATGACGCGCTCGTGACGCCTCAGACTGGATGAGGTACTGAACGTGCCTCCACAGATGCGACAAGGGAACTGTGTAAAGGACACACACACATTAATATAGATGTACTACTGTACTACTGTAATACTGGGTCCTGTAGGTGTGGCTACAACAGTGCAAAGGAATAGGCTGAGTTTGAAATAACCAATCATTGTTAAATAGTAAAAAGGCCAGACAAAAATAAACCTAAAAATAAATAGAAAGCCACTAATGTATATTTAACGATACAGCAAACAATAACCACATAACAATTATGCATAACAGAAACCATGCTAGTTAGGGAAGAAAAAACAAACAAGATGTTTTGAGATGTCATCGTGCTCCGCTGCACCCCCAGTGGCAAATAAAACAAACACAACCTCTTTAAAAAGTGGCCTTCCATGCTCCTTTTCCACATGTAGAAAGCATGCACTTTTCTAATTTGCCTATTTCTGCACCTCTTTTCCTTCTATGGCCATTATAGCCCGGGGAGGTACAGTCTCAAAGTCACAACGACATAACTATTTTCAACAAAAACAAATATTGGTTTTTCATAGAATGAGTCCATTAAAGAGAATTCCCACACACACCTTTCCGTGCTCCATCTTCACGTGGCTGAGGTAGTCCTCGTTGTCCGTGAAGGTGGTCTGGCACTGGGGGCAGGTCCACTCTGAGGGGGCGGGGGGGTGAGCGCTGCCCTCAGGGGGGGCCGACACGTTCCCCGGTGCGGAGTAGTCCTCATCGGCGTCGTCCTCCTCCTCCTCCTCCTCCTCTTCCTCCTCCTCTTCGTCCTCCTCCTGGTCCCGGCCCCAGTCTTCTCCATCTGAGTTGTCTGTCTTGGCGGGAGGCTTGGGCTTGAGGCCGGAGGGGGCAGGTGGGCCAGCCAGGGTGGAGGCGGGGGCAGAAGTGTCCAGCGGGGCATCCTGTTTGACTGACAGGCCTCTGTGGGCAGTCTGGGAAGGACAACGCCACAAAGCATCATACGTGGCACTATTTGTTCATGCAAATGCAATTAAAGGTATATTAAGTCATTCTGGAGAATGTGTGTTGATATTGAGAAATAACAGCTCTACCCTTCAATGCCATAGGCCCCGCCCCACACATTGGAAACTGCCATGGCTAGGACATTGTTGTTGTTGTTGTATGCAATCTGTGTTCCTATTTATGGAGCCAGGGCGTTGTAGACAGACAGTCAGCACGCACACAGAATGGTAAGCTAGCAAGCTGAGGAGAAATTAGCTGAATTTGAGAAAAAGTGTATTAGCTCCGCTAAAATGTGGGTGGCTGTAGAGGAGGTTTAGAGAATGGTGCGAGCCTATGGGCATTCAAAGGGGAGTAGATAGGAATGCCAACCAAAACATTTTTGCAATGGCGCTTTCATTTGAAAGGGCAAGTACGGTTACAAATCGAGGAGTGTACCTTTAAATAGCACAGTGATAAATTAAGATAATCAAGGTGATACACCTGCAAGGTGGGCTTGCAGAACAATGATGCACATTTAAATTAAAATGATGAAATTAAACTAAAATTAAACTGTAGTTGGAGTAGAACTTAGCGTGAGCCCATCAGAGGACCAAGCTAAGGCCGACCCAAGCATTGTTGTACGCCTTTTTTGACGCCACATTCAGTGTGGCAAGCAGTGAATGGGCAACACTTAAAGGCAAATCATACAGTATATTAGTTGTTGTAGAATGCTAGAGGTGCAAGTCTCACTCTTGTATTGACAAAGATCAGAAAACCAACCTTAATATGCTCCATCATGGAACCTTTCTGGGCGTAAAGCTTGGTGCAATCAGGACATTTGAACACATGCACTTTCTGCTTGGCCAAATGCGTGTCAAAGTGCATGTACAGCAGGGGTTTTTGGGTGAAAACAGTATCACACATAACACACTTGTAGATCATTCTGTGAAGGGATAACAAGACAGGCACAAACAGCATTACTATTTTAGAAATATGGTGCCGGGACTGTATTTCTAAGTCCCAGCGTGTAAGTAAGGGACAGGAGGGGGGGCGTACGTACTTGGCCTGTCCCCCCGTGAGGGTGGGGTGCTGGGTGCTGATGTGGCCCTGGGCACTGGGGGAAGACTTGAATGCCATAGGACAACTGGGACACTTGTGGAAGACTTCACAGTGGGCAGTCTGGATGTGGGACTTGATGGAGTTTAACCCCCCAAACACAACCTGGCAGCTCGAGCATCTGTACAAGTCACAATACATTGCAGTTACAGTCTAGTGACATCTTCAACCAAACTGGACATTCAACATGTCTGTAGTAATTAGAGCTCTGAGTAAGACTCCATACCTGTAGCCTATGCGTCTGGCAAAGTGCAGGCAGGCCTCTTCCAGGTGAGTCTGGAAGCTGGCCTGCCGGGCTGCACCCCCGCACTCGGGACACACGTGGGGGGCCCTGTGCTTGTGGATCCTCTGGTGGGCGGAGACGGCGCAGGAGTTTGGCAGCATCATGGGAGGGGAGCACTGGGTGCATGTCTGGTTAGAGCACACAGGGAGAGCCAGAGCACATGAGCACAACTCTGTTGGATTACGGAGCGCACACACACACACACACACACATAGACGTGTAAAAGAACACAAATATCCAACCCTGCTTCCTATTATTGTTCTGAAAATGTGCATGTGACTGTAAGAGGTGGAGTAGAGAACAGTTTCAGCTCATAAGGCTGGGGAGGAGTAGAGTGGAATGCACACCACTCGGCACTCAAGCAGGGAGGCTTTTACAACTCTTTTGCCACTCCTTTTACCCTCCTGTCGCCCTAGGGTTAGGGGTGGGGTTAGGGTAGTGAAGAGGTCTTTTGCGGGTCATTATTGCAGGTTAATCCTCCCGTTGTCCTTGGGTCAAAATGGTTAGGTTAACATTAGGTTAATAATTCAGAATTATTTTAGTATTATTATTAACCCTTTTGCAAGTCATTTTGACCCCAGAACAACAGGACGGTTAGCAAAACAATGCCACTAACACATCATGACGGAACACAGAGAAAGAAATACAGTAGCGGGACACATACTGTGCTCTCATCACTCACTGAGTTGGGGGCGGGGCGGATCTGCTGGAAGTGGGTGACCAGCTCCGCCTTGCCCGAGAACTGGGCTTGGCACTCCGGACACTTGAAGTTGTGGTACTGCAGCACCTCCACCTTCTTGCAGGGCAAGGGCATGAGCGCCTGGGGGCCCTGGGGGGCCCGGCGGACCGGCCGGGGCTGGGCGGCGGCGGGCGACGCCCCATCCTTCAGTGGGCTGGAGCTGGCCGGGGTGGCGGCGGCCCCCGGGGCGGTGGAAGGGGTGGAGGAGACTGGAGGGGAGGAGGTTGAAGAGGAGGACAGCATGCCTGGTAAGTGGACGGCGATGGGAGGGAGCCAATAGGAACACAGGTGGAAAGTGGTCAGATGAGATGGATCACAGATGGGCGGACTGCTGTCGACCGTAGCGATAGCATGCTCTCTTGGCATGCAGCATCAATAAGGTGCTTAATGGAAGTTGCAGGTGAGGTAAGCGATGCCGGAGAACAATTGTTGATATATGACCCCCCACCACCACACACACACACAGAACAAGCATTGCCTGAAATAATGTTGTGTGGTGCGGTGCGCACCACTTTATATTGCTATTAACAGAACCATATATATATTGCTATTAGCAGCACACAGAACAGACAGCTACCGGACGATTTCCCGAATATTTGCTGAATTTGAAAGAAAAAAACAAAATAGTGTAATGGATTAGAATCGCTTAGCACACCTTTAAAATGCGATGGTCCGACTACAAGTTCTGCTGGAGGATGCTTACCGCCGAGAGGCGCCGTCTCCTGCTGGCCAATCATCTGCTCCACGGTGACGGGCCTCATCACCAGGTGGGAGCACTGCATGACCAGGCCCCTCTCCTTGTGCTCCCTGGCGTGCAGCAGCAGGCTGCACTTGTTGAAGAAGGCCAGCCGCTTGGCACAGTGGTTGCAGGTCACCTCGATGCGCAGCGACCGCCGGTCGTAGTGGCGGGCCAGGCTGCGCTCCAGGGCGAAGGCGTCGCCACACTCCAGGCACCGGTAGCCGGCGGCGGGCAGCGGGAGGCCCCACTCCGGGGGCGGCGGAGCTGACAGGTCGGGCTTGTAGCTGGGCAGCAGGTTCTTGCTGTTGAGGATCTTGTTGAAGGCCTCCACAAGGCTGGACTGGCTGCGGGAGATGACGGCGCCTGTGCTGTTGACGATGGAGGCGGGCTTGCTCGCCTGCAGCGTGCCCGCTAGCACGCCGCCGTTAGCCGTCTTGGCCGCAGCGGTGCGCACGCCGACTCCGCCCGCCGCTGAAAACTTGGGCGAGGACGTGACGGAGGGCGTGGCAGGCAGGGCGGCCGACTTGGTGATGCTGACCGCGGTGGCGGAAACCTTGGCCTTGTCGGAGGCCGCCATTTTGTTCTGGACCTTGGTGGCGGCGGCTAGCATGACGCTGCTAGCCGCCAGCGTGGTCACTGGAAGAGCGTTCAAGGCCTTGACCTTTTGCTGCTGCGACGTCGCTGCCATGTGACCGGGGGCGTTGTCGCTCTTCTGGGTCTTGTTTGCCAAGACCTTGCGTCCCCCCGTTTGACTTTTAGGGTCCACGCCTTTCCCTGCGGCGCCACCTTTTGGTGCCACTCTAGTCACCGTTCTGGTTATTCCCCCCGTGGAGGTTTTGATGGTCTTTATCCGGACTTTTAGGGGTCGGGATGGAGCCCCAGGTGTCGGGGCCCTCCCTCCCGCGGCATCGGCCGAAGGCGGTTTCGGCTTGCCGTCGTCTACCTCCATCTTCTCCTCTCCTGTCCTGGCACTCTCTCCCTTCCCCGCGTCAGCTTTGCCGTCGGCCGCGCTATCAATCCCGTTGCCCACTTCCATTTCTTCTTCCTCCTCTTTGGGCTCCCGGAGGTCTAAGGGGGGTGGCGTGGAGGCCACAGCAGGGCTGGAGCACCTCTTGGCGGACACCGGCACAGTTGACTTGGGCAACTCTGGCTCGGGGCTCTCTGGCGAGTCTCTCTCCTCTATGACGTGCTCTGGGTGCCTCTCCTCCAGCGCGGCGGGACTCTCGGCGGAGCCGGGCTGGGGAGTCGACGGCGCGAGGCTGGCGACCGAAGGAGTGTCCCCTGGTTTGGGGTGAGCTGCGGCGGAAGACGGCGGCTGGTTGGAGGCGGAGTCCGCGCCGGCCGATTTGTAGCGCCGGCTCAGCTGCGGAGGGGGGCAAGTCGGGGAGTCGGGGCTCTCCTGGATCACCAGTGGACCCCCTAACTCTGGGTCCGAGTCGTCCTCCTCGGACTCCCTAGGCTGAAAGCCGTCCGTCTTGGAAGCGCCGTTGAAAGGCTGCGGTGAGTGCAACGGGTGCGACAAGAGGGCGGAAGGCTGCGCGGTGAGCAGAGGCTTGGAAGGGGGAAAGAAAGGAGAAGCCAACGCAGAGGACACGGCCGATAAAGAGGAGGAGGACGGCAGCGAAGCTTTGACCCCGTCTGCCCTCTCCTGGCCTGCGTCCTGCTGCTGCTGGTGCTGCTGCTGCAGCAGCTGCATCTTCCTGGCCCTCCCCATGGAGTCTCCCGTGCCCTGCGCCACCAGAGGCTTCAGCCTGTTGAATATATTGCCGCCCTGCTTGTGAGACTTGGGCACTCCAGCTGCTACTGCGCCGGCTTCGCTGGAAACCTTTGGGGTGTTTATGGACCACGGCGCTCCATTCGACTGGGCCTGGCTCAAGGGTAAGGGTGTGGAAGCACCAGATGCACCAAAACCGTTGTGATTGAGAGCCTCAGATTCAGCCATACCGGTAGCACAGGCACCGAGCCGTGGTCCCACATCCACCCCTGTGATTACGTCAATGGGGTCCTGATCTGCATCCCCTTCCCCTACATCCACAGTCTCAAGACGTACTTTATTCTTCACGATGACACTGACGATAGAGGTGTCAGTCTGGGGATCAGAGGGACTTGGTGGTCTCAAGGATGGTCCTACACCCACCACACTGTCTGCTTTCCCCATAGGGGCACCGTGAGGTCCCTCTGCCTCATCAGGAGCTGATTGGATGGCCTCTTTGGCATCAATGTCAGGAATGTCAAATGCTGCCAGCAGGTCATCGAAATCTGGGGTCTTCATGTCCCCCATACCGGGATTAAATCCTGGAGAGAAAATATTTAAGATATCTTATCGACATTTATTTATTGTTGTACATCGGCGTTGTACAGCATATGTTATATTATCAATAACACTGGAAAATCTCAGTATGCAAAACATGAATTAATCTGGATCTAGCTGCCGTAACGTCAAAAACAAGAACCATTCTATGTACGTGCAGTTTTTCACGAACACTCACAGTGCACCCATTAACGTGATACAGCGGGTTAGCTTGTTTTCTATACAGCTAGCAAAGCCTATCCTAGCATTTTTGCTACCGATATCTTTCCTGACTGCATAAAATCTTTTCCTGGGAACAGGCTGAGCATCTGCCTAAGGTGTTAAACACCAATCACCAAAGACAGTTAATGTACACAAATACCACATGCAATAATTGCATCCTGGCATGTTTCAATAACGACAGCGTCTCGCTGCAGTATATTGTGCTGTTTTGTGCTATCGGTTCACGGATGAGACTGGCTAGCTGGCCGTTGAGCTCCAGCCAAGGCAGTGAGGGGTCATTAGCCAACTAGCTAGCGTACGCCATTAAAATGTATCATATAAAATTGCTATTGTATGGTTTCTGAATACGACAAACAAAACGCTTGTATGGTCGCCATTGTCACAGGGGAGAATAGGGGGGCTTGGCATTTTTGTTTAATAATGCACGTATATTCATTGTTTACCTGGATATGCGATTCCCGACTATCCTAGCTCGTTTTCAGCAGAAAAAAAATGCTGCTTCCCGTCACATGACGTGAAGAGATCCCATCCTATGGATTATAACAAAACTACAAAAACACAATTCTCTAATGATAATGTATGATACAACTAATCCACCTCGTTTTTGCCAAATAAGCAATACAAATTCTGTGCATATACAAAATATAGGAATGTTTGTTTTGAGTTTGCATGGGATTTCCCACCATAAAATGTAATGACTCTCCAAAAATGACAAGAATAAAATGAATCCACATTCTTTTATTGCAAAACACCACCAAAAAAAATTATATATGGCCAACTGTTGATCCTAGGAAGCTGACATGACAGTACAAATAGATTCATGTTTGTAGATAGGCCAATCAATAATTAGACCATATAATAAAATGAAGAGGGGAGAAAGCAAAGGGCAGTTTAAGAGTATGCTCATGTTAAACCTTATAATAATGTTATTGGGCCATCAAAGACCTATACTCTAGTCATTTAGTATCCTAGTATTTTGATTTATCCTAAAGGGTGCTCTCGAGCAGCACCAAACAGACAAATGGTATTGAATGTCCGAGTGAAGTCATGCAGAGCCATCATTCAGGCGATATATATATATATCCTGCAATACATTGTGTCTTATCCACCTCTGCTGCACAGGTCTCTGTCAAAATTTTAATTCCTTCCTGCTTTCTCATTTCTTTTTTTCCTCATCCTTTTTGCTGTCCTGTTTGCTCCCCGTCTGAGAGGCCAGAGAACCCATGGCATTGCGGATGGCCTCATTGTTAGGGTCGACCCCAGGCAGGTTCTCCAGAACACTCTGCAGGAACTCTGGGTCTTGCATCACATCATAGTCATCTTCCTCCTGAGCAAGAGACAAAAAAACCGATGAGGCCATTTGTTCAATTCTGAATTCTTTTTCAAATAATATGTATCACTAATAATATACAACTGTCTATATTGAATGATAATGCTTTATTCTGGGGCCTTTATTCAGGTGGCATAGCATGTTTTTGAGAGTTCATTCTGAAACAAAACAGTTTCACATAAATTATCCACCTTGGCAGACTCTGCAGTATCCATGGGTGCTCCAGTGTCCATTTCTCCATATTCTAATGAGAAGAATACAACATTTACATTACTTTTCTTTAGGAAGCAAAAGTTTGTGTGCATCTAGCTCACATTTCTATACTCCTCCCACTAGAATCCTTACAAGCTTACACCAGGAAGGGCTGAACTGGATCTAGCTATAATTCAATAAAGAAAGTAACATTATAATGCATTCCTAAATTGTACTGGACTTAACACAGATGTGCTGGACAGCTAATCTTAGCTCACCTCCTCCAGCAAGAGACATTTGCATGGCATAGGCTATCTGTTCCTCCTCCGTCATGCTGCTGAAGTCTGGAAGCACTGCCACGCCCGACTCAGGCTGAGACACTGACATCTTCAGCAAGGCATCTTCAGATTCTATTTAGTATTCAGTTCCAAGAAATGCATTAGAAGGTTAACACAAATTATGGTTGAGTTTGAATATTGTCTACTTTGCAATTTGATCCTGAAGGAACTGAGTTTCATATACAAGGATGGGATTTGTCATCTATAGAGAATCCTGAATTTCAACTTCAGCTCCAATGCACACTACATAATGGAAACACACACCACTGAAACCTCATCTCACCATCAACAGTGGGCGTGGGCATGCCAGCCTCAGCAGCAGAGGCAGCTGCAGCTCTACGGGCTTCTTCTTCCTGCCTCTGTCTTTGCTCTTCCATGGAGACACGCAGTGCCTACGAACAATGACAGGTTACATAATGAGTTGCGTTTTCTTCTGAGGCATTGTCTGCATGCCATTACAGAGCATGTCTCTATAGTGTAATGTGACGCGCACACGCATGAATTGAGAAACAGGGAAGTTATTTACTTGGCTTCATCTCTAATCAAAACAAGTATATTGGGTTAGTTGTTGGCTGAAAAACATCTCTAACAGTAGTTTCAATTTAACAGCAGATGCTTTCCTTTTAGATCGCACTGCATCGACATACCAAGGCCAGCTCTGGATCAGCGCTGGGATCCACACCAAACTCAAAGTCGCTAGCACCCAGACCCATCATGGAGCCTCCCTCACCAGCCAGGATGGGAGACGAGAGCAGGGCATCAGCAAGACTGGGTCCTGGTGGCACAGTGACTAGGTGGGAGCCTGTACCCTCCTTACCATTTAAAGTGTTAATGAAGGCTGTCAGCTTCTCCGTGTTCAACTCCTGAAGGAGAGGAAGGTCATACAAAATAAAATAAAAAAACATATCTAAACACGTGGCCTATAATTCAGTGGTCCTCAACCCTGATCCTACTACTAGCACCCTGTATGTTTTGCGCTATGTATAGACCAAATTAGATTTTTGGCATATCCAGATTGAATCCAGTCCAAATTGATTTTTCCAAGTTCAAACAGCAGAAAACCACAATAAATCAGATTTTTTTCAAATCAGGTCAGGTGGTTTAAAATGCAATTCCAAGTCAGATTTTTATAGAATCTTCTCTGAATGCTCTTGCCGCTCAAATTCGTATTTCAGTGCGTCTTTTGTGCCGCTCTCCCGCTGCACAGTGAAGTCCACCATGACAACAGCATGGCGCAGAAGCCCCCTCCCCTGTAACACCAGACACACTCACAGATAGAGAAGCTGGTACTCAGACTGTGCATTGCAATGCTCCATGCTGTAATCACGGCGGGCTTCACGTGCAGCGAGGAAGCATTGCGAGTGACACAAAATAAATGGCTGTCGAGTTTGTCTGGTGGCAGGAGGACTTGGCGAGCGAGATCATGCACCTCCATTTCTGCGGCATCTGACCTAATCACTTGCAAATAACAGTGTTGACAGTTGTGTCTTTAGATCTTGTTTGAGAAACAAAGCTCATTTGCCTGCAGTGTGACCAAATCCTTAGGTGTCTCTCTGCTCCAAATGATTGGGTTGTTATCAATCTCTGCAAAAGCCTGATAAGAACCCATTCATTTTAATCAGGTGTGTTAGAGCAGGAAGACGTCTAACCATGAAGGGCAATAGGTGTCCACGACCAGGATTGCGCATCTCTGCTGAAAGAAAGATTCTATAAAATGTTTCTCACCTCTTCTCCAAAGTTGATTATATCCACATTAACCTTCTCTTTTTTCAAACGCTTTGCCAGTTTAACAAGCTGCCGACAGCAGGGAGAATCGTTGTTAGTCATTATTTTAAAGCAATCGAAATCCTTTTGTATGTCTAGCGCACAACAAAAATGACACTTGCATCTTTTTCGTTGTCTTCCACAGGGCTTCCCACAAAAGCAATGATCCTCATCTTGTGATTTTTACCCTGTCTGTGCTTTAATGCCAGCTGCAAAAAAATAAATAAGTATCAAATAACACATAATTGAATAATACATTTGAACTATGCCATTTATTACTATTATTTGAGAAATAAATATATGTATTTATTATTTTTTTAAACGCTCACGTGAGCCACTCTGATGCCTGTGCAAAAGCAGATTTTGCCACGTGGTTGGACAGCATGTAGTTTGGAAAGGATTCGACCAGTGTCTGGTGTCAACGTGGTAAGTACCTCACAGTTACTACAACAACAAAAAACGGTATTAAAACATGTTACACAATCTCAACAGAAACACCTTTTCAAAAGCTAACTGCTATTCAACTCACTTTATTGCATTTAGTATTTGAAATACACAATTTAGAAAAACTTACTTTGCCATAGTGATGAGACCCACATTGTTTTCTGGATTGCTGCGAGTTTTGGAGTGGCAAACAATGTTGACAGCATCTTGTTGAGCCTGTAGCCTTGTAGGTAAAAAGTCGCCATTTCTCATGTATTCACTGTTGTCCACACTAGGAATGGAAACAGGTCTGAGTGGTTATGACCATGGCATAGTTTAAAAAGTCACTTTAGGACAATTTTGCATTTTATTTTAACTAAAGCTATTTTAGATATATACGTGGCCTGAAGGACTTGAGACTAGACTACTGTACAGTACTGTAATTCATACTGTAACAGTACATTAGGCTACAGTACTGTTGTAAACTTGACAGGGGAAATATTATATGCAACGTTACAATTCATAAAAGTAATGCATCCATGACTTTCTTAATATAATTTAAGTGAAACTCGGGGTCCAGATTTTATAAATGTAACGTATTTCGCCCAACTTCCACTGTCAACTCTTGTGTGTAGCCATACCGTAGTTGTTAGCATTCGGTAGCTAACGGTAGCTAGTGTACAGTTGTTCAACCGACTTGTCTACCCCCGAAGGAGTAAAGTCTATTACATTATCAAACAGTTTTAGAAGTGCTACATTATAGCTTGCATTTCGTCAAATAATGTTAACATTTCTATAACGGCGTTAAAAATATGAACACATGATCTACAGTAGCTACAATGACTCAGCCAGTAAAGCAACCAGTGTGATGCTAACTGTTAGCTCGATACAGTAACATTTTACGACTTCAGTCCAATTCGCTATTATGTTCTCTTACTTCATGCATATGAACAAAATAACATAAATTACGTCACAGCTAGACAATATACAATTAGCGTTTTAAAACGAATGACAATAAACGAGGTTTGTATCGTTCTTACCAGACCATAGTACTTTCAAGCCCCATTTTGAAGTTATTGTTGGTTTCTGTCGTAATCTTAAAAAGACACCGTCTATTGGGTAGGGTTATTGTCAGAAATGAACAAAGTGAAATGTGATTGGTCAGGATATGTAGCTACTACTACTTGATTTTAATTGGTTGAAAACTACAAGTATATACCTAGAGCCAGAACGTACTGGTATACTAAAAACAGAGTTTTGCGATGTGCATAAAGCAACAGTCGCTGAAAAGTTATGTTTCTGAGAATATGTTAAAATGGGCATACGGTGCTATTCCTCATAACCTGTGGTATTTCTGCCTAACCATGTCAAATGCGTTGCATTGAGACGTCAATGAAGGAACTGCAACGTGGAAGGCGCATGGAATCAAAATCATGAGTGTTTTTGGTTGAAATGTTTACCAAATAGTTGCGTTAGCGTCCTCAATTTCATTTTTAATTTTTTTGTATTGTTGTGTTGCATAACGGTTATATTTTATTTCATTATAAGGTCGTCGATCGACTTTCTAATTTTCTGTTTGACCTTGATGGTTTTTTGTGCAGAGAGCGCTAACGCAACAATTCGGTTGCTGTAAATCACCAGCAGGCAAAGTAAATAGCTGTGTAGCCTATTGTGTTGTCTGGATGTTAATTTTATGCTAAAAGTAATATTAAAGCCCGTTTCCGCCACATAAAAAAAAGCTTAATTGCGACTTTCTTTCTCTCAATTCTGACATTTGTTTCTCAGAATTCGGACTTTATTTATCATAATTCTGATTTTATTTCTCGCAATTCTGACAATTTTTTCTGAATTCTGGCTTTTATTAGCCAATTGGTGTCACCTCCGTAGTATTCTATATGCATAGTAGGCAATGGGCAGGCTATGTTATGGCCTTTACAATTTGGAAATGGATGAGAGGGGGTTGTAGCCTAAAAATAGTGGTCTGTCCAATGACCATGGTCACAAACACGGACCACGGTCACTACCACTAGGGGCGCTACAGCTAGT
>JAODUG010000003.1:139203-162769 GCA_027564795.1 Aphredoderus sayanus | reverse complement strand
TCTCACCTCGTGGGGCATCAATGATCATGAGGAAGGTGAGGGATCATCCCAGAACTACACGGCAGGACCTGGTCAATAACTTGAAGAGGGCTGGGACCACAGTCTCAAAGAAAACCATTAGTAACACACTATGCCGTCATGGATTAAAATCCTGCAGCACACGCAAGGTCCCCCTGCTCAAGCCAGCGCATGTCCAGGCCCGTCTGAAGTTTGCCAATGACCATCTGGATGATCCAGAGGAGGAACGGGAGAAGATCATGTGGTCTGATGAGACAAAAATAAACCTCCTTCCCTCAGTAAGAGCATTGAAGATGGGTCGTGGCTGGGTATTCCAGGATGACAACAACCCAAAACACACAGCCAGGGCAACTAAGGAGTGGCTCCGTAAGAAGCATCTCAAGGTCCTGGAGTGGTCTAGCCAGTCTCCAGACCGGAACCCAATAGAGAATCTTTGGAGGGAGCTGAAAGTCCATATTGCCCCGAATATCGACAGCCCCGAAACCTGAAGGATCTGGAGAAAATCTGTATTGAGGAGTGGCCCACAATCCCTGCTGCAGGGTGTGCAAACCTGGTCAACAACTACAGGAAACGCATGAACTCTGTAATTACAAACAAGGGTTTCTGTACCAAATATTAAGTTCTGCTTTTCTGATGTATCAAATACTTACAGTATGTCATGCAATAAAATACAAATTTATTAAAAAATCATGCAATGGGATTTTCTGGATTTTTGTTTTAGACATTACAGACCTTGTGTAAAATGAATGCCCCAACAGTATATCCTTACATGCTGTATTACACATTGTGCAAACATCTTTTAAATGCATACACTTTTATTTTGCAGATTGAGGAAAACCGTGACACCCAAACAGTTGTGAATCTCCAGCAGCCAATCTGCAATCTACGCTCTGTCAGCACAAAGTTTGAAGACGGGCAGTATACTTCGTTAGTGAGTACCACCCTCTCGTTTCTGTTATTGCTGCATACATACTACATTATAGGCACATGCAATGTCATTCTGCTGCTTTGAACCATGTGCTGTGAGTGTTTTGACATGCCTTTCCATGCTATGCATATTCCAAAGCATTCATTAGGCAGAACGGTGAGGTTTATTGAATGTCCTTTGACCCCACTCAGAAATCATTCCACGAAGACATTGCCATGGTGATGAGGATGTGGTTAAAAGAGGAGTGGCCTATGCCAGAAGAGAAACTCACCCATCAGGCCAGAGAACACTACCTAAAAGTAAGTACTATGTACTGTGATTGACCTTTTATGTTATTGCTGGAAATGGGTTGTGCTGTTCCACCTCAGAAATAAGATTTCAGCAGGGCACACTTTTGTTTTTCTTTGTTGTAAGATGTGTTTCCATCCCTGTTAATGAAATGTGTTCTACATAAATTCATAACAGTTGATGGAGAGGGTTTTCCCGTGGTTCCATGGCGATGATTCAATGATGTGGAACCCCCTGTCTGATAAATTCCCAAGGTATAGTTCCCTTATTTTGTTTAATTGGCAAAATAAATGTACAGAATAGCAACACACAATTGAAGGGTTAGCAGCCAAGGTGTCATTGTTCCCCTTATCTATGTAAGATAATTGTATCAGTCTGCCCGTAAGTAAGGTTCAAGTCTTTAAATGTTGAAGTCTTAGATTGATTTACAGTATGCAGCTTGCTAATGAGAAGCATGGAATGGTTGGAGGGCTGGGAACTGTACATTTTGCCATGATGAATCACATTCTCCCAATGCTCCACAACCTCTATTTTGCTTTCTTTTTTCATCACTCTTTTAGTGGCATGCTTCCTGATGCAGTCCTACCACCTTCTAAGGAGCACAGCTATGCACAGTGGCTGGTCAGGACATACCAGCCACCCAAAGAGGGGAATTGCACTCAAACCTCAACTTCAAATGGTATGGCCCACCTCTGTGGTCCAGTTTGTACTCAGGTGTTGTTCACTTCTGTTCCACCAGGGGGCATGAGCAGTTCGCTTGTGTGTGTCTAATTGGCTAAGTAAGATCTATTGCTTTTGACCCTTGAGGACAAATCAGTGCTTTAATTTCTTAATTTATGATGAGTGATGACATTTTCTTCCTGGTCACCTAGCCAATACAAAAAAGGCTTTATTTGTGCAGCTTCACATTGTCAATGTTTTTTGCTGCTGCTTCTACAGGTGGGAATTGTGAGCTTAACTCCACAAAGACTAAGGATGTGAGACATTGTGCTTTGTGCCAGTGTTGCGGAGACTCACTGCCCAATGTGAGTATGGTTGCTTTTGTTTCATAAAAGTGCAATTGCATGGTTGAATGATTGATGTGACTGATTATAGCAGTGTGCTTTTAATTGGGTTTTATTTTTGATGACTAGGATGAAGGCCGGTTGTTATACTTGGGACAGAATGAGTGGGCCCATGTGAACTGCTGCCTGTGGTCTGCAGAGGTGTATGAGGACAATGGTGCTTTGTTGCAAGTGCACAGTGCCGTCTCAAGGGGGCGCCACCTGGTAAGAAAGACTTCGTAAACAGAATCTACAGTAGTTATGTGCTAACAGATCACTCTAAGATTATGTACTTCATAATTACAATACTAGTCAAGTCAAATTTCTGTATTCCTAGTCTATCTTTATAAAGTTATCAGTTGACACTGAGTAAATTACCATTCGGGCCATATTCTTGTCTGCCTTCTCCAGAAGTGTGACCATTGTGGCCAGTCGGGAGCCACTGTGGGATGCTGTCTGTCCACCTGCCAGAGTAACTTCCACTTTATGTGTGCCCGTGCACAGAACTGTGCGTTTCAGTTGGACAGGAAGGTGTACTGCTTCAGCCACAGAGCCCTTGTCAGTGTGAAGGTCAGTGCTCTCTGCCGGTTCACTGTAGACACGTGATGTCACTGAGAATATTATTATTCTCAGTGACACTATTCCGTTAAAGGTATAGTAAGTACTTACTTGGACACAATTGACAATCGATACATAAAACCTTACCCTTCAGTGCCATAGGGTACTCCCTCAGGAGCTCCGCCCCACACATTGGAAATGCATTGCAAAGGGTAGGATATTGTTGTGTGCGGTCTGCACCTTCATGTTCCTATATACGGAGCCAGGGCTGTGTAGAAGTAGCAGATTATTTTTTTCAGCACATACAGAATGGTAAACTAGCAGACTGCGGGGAGATATTTGGTGAATTTGACAAAGTGTGTTAGTTTACAATTGCTTACTATACCTTTTTTAAACGGTAGTTATTTGTCTGCCTGTATTTTCTTTTTGGTTAAGAAAATAAGCCATTTTAAGATGTTTGCTGTTATGGAGATTCTGTATAATAATGTTACCTGCTTGCTTGCATACTGTGCAGCACATTCCCCCTGTGATTTACATCACCCTTCATCTGTTTTGCCAGATGGTGTCTCCCAATGAATTTGAAGTGTCGCGCCGAGTCTACGTGGACTTTGAGGGCATTACACTAAAACGGAAGTTCCTCACAGGCCTAGAGCCAGAATCCATAAACATGACCATAGGTGAGGGAGGAGGATGGGGGTGTATGTGCATTCATGTTGGTCTTCTAAGGGCTAAAGTATTTCAGTGTCAAATAATCTATTTCCTTTCTCGCCCAGGCTCACTGCACATCCAGAAACTTGGTGTGCTGTCAGAGCTCTCGTCAAATGGAAGAATGCTCTATCCAATCGGCTATCAGTACGTAGTTATTCAAATTGATTTATTCTGTCTTTCAGTTGTTCACATTACACGTTCACACACATTGCACACTAATTACCATCAGCAACAACCTTTTACAACAAACTTCAAACGATGGGTGGGAAAGCTTTTACCGCTGCCCATAACTCCTTGCCCTCTGGCGTTGTTCTTGCCCTGTACGTTAAACCCAACCCGCCCTTTACCGTCCAGATGTTCCCGTCTGTACTGGAGCACGGTGGACCCCCGCAGGCGCTGCAGGTACACCTGCAAGGTGACGGAGGTTAGCACTCCTCTGCCTGGGCAGGAACCAGACCCCCGGTGGGACAAAGACAAGAACCGCACCATAATCCACAGTCCCAACCACAGCGGTAAGAACAAAGGGGGAGGGGGTTTAATGCCACTTTTGCATTATTCCTACACGGGGGGGAAAGAACAACAGTATACAATTTTAAATAAACTAACAGTTCTAGGTTAATTACTAGATTTGTTATTTTCCATAATTACTTTGGTTGTATTTGTTAGCCATCATGCTAAGGCCCAGAAAATAACATTTCGCTCTCTAGAAATAGACTCTCCGGATCCTTTACAAACCTCGCCCATGGAGATCCCATCAAGCTCCCCATCACCCAACTCTAAACAGGACCTTGTGGCTGCAGCCAGAACCCCTGGGTATGTGCAGAACAGGAAGCCAGCCGGAGGATCTTCTCGACCGCTTCCTTCCCCAGGTGCAGGTTACAGACAGAACAAACTATTCTCAAATTCAATCATTCACAATGGTTACATTTGTTTCCACATTCTGGGTGGTGTAGTTTGGTGGGCAACTTCACTCCATCCCCTCCTGCCAAGATAATATTTTTCCAGTTGTATCTAAGCTGATAATGAAATCTGCCTAACAACATGTCATGTCGCCAACATCTCTCAGAGACAAGCCAGTAAGAACTGGCCCCAGGTGTGACATCATATCTGGGTTGAGCTGCCCTCCCACTCCCACCAAGTACACTAACTCATTGTTGCTTGGTGCCGCTTGTGTCCGCAGGCTCCGCCCCCCCCAAGGCCCACCCCATCCTGACCTTGAGGGACTTGGAGGACACGCGGCGGCCACGCAGGCTGTCGTCGAGGAGCCGCCGTAGCTCCTCCCCCACGGAGAGCGACCCGTCTATACCGACGACGCCGCGCTCCCGAGGCGCGCTGTTCGGCTCCCCTCCCAGGTCCGCCGACCTGGCCACGACCTCGCCCCCTTCCTCCCGGCCGGGGCGCGCTCTGGCGTCACCGTCCCGCCGCTCCCCCGCCAAGTCCCCCTCCAGGTCGTCCCCGGGCCTGTCGCCGCGGCGAGGAGCCGTCACTCACTCCCAAGGCAGGCAGCTGTTTAAGATCACCACGCCGGTGTCGGCGGAGGTCCCCCAGGACTTCCTGGCGTCGTCCGAGGCGGAGGACGCTGCCGTGGCGACGGCCAACGGCATCTCCCTGGCGCCTGACAACATGGAGGAGGAGGAGGTGGCGCACCTGATGGCACAGGAGCTGCCGTACGCCGTGTTCGACACGGACACCGAGGTGGCCGTGGCGTCCATGCTGGACACCAAGCTGGAGTTCGACGAGGCGCTGCTCACCGAGAGCGTGGCGCTGGCGGGCCCCGCGGGGGAGCCGGAGGGCCGGACGCAAGGCGAGGACGCGCAGGCGGACCATCTCGCGCTGCGGCAGGGTGCGGCCGAGGAAGACAGCAGGCGGTATTTAAGGTTCTCGCGCACGGTGCTGGTCTGCGAGGCGTCCCAGGACCCCCAGGAGCCTCCCCCTTCGCAGACCACCATCCCGCAGTTTGACGGGGCAGACGGCGGCTCGGACAGCGAGGGGAGCGTCGGGAGGGAAGACGAGCAGAGTGCAAACGAGAGTGACCAAAATGCGTCCTCCCAAAAGCTCACCATCGCCCTCAAGAGACTGGAGTCTGTCTTCACAGGGTCGAAATCAGCAGCCGCTAATGAATCAACGTCTTCTTGCCTGAGTCCTGAGTCCGCAGGCACACTCCCCATACCCCCTGTTGTTATAGAAACGGAGGCACCCGCCCTGTCAGTCGAAGAAGAGGTACTGATCGACTGTGAAACGCCAGTCTCTCCTAACCAAGTTTTCCTGGATCCAGCCACAGGTCACTTTGTTTCCACCGAGGATCCCTCCGTGGTCCATCTGGTGAATAATAAAACCGTGTCTGACGACGACGGTTCCTCAACAGATTCAGTGGAAGATTTTAAAGATGACGTTCGTGACCCCGACTACTCCCCGGACTCTCCGCCCCATAAACCCCTCACTCACGTGAAAACCATAATCGTCAAGTCCGTGCAGAAGAGAACCCCCGCAGCCAACCTGAGCCAAATCTCCGCGAAACCTCGCGTTCCTCAGCAGAGCAAACTGCCCAAGTTGCCTTTGACCCCTCGGCCCGTACACGGCGCTAACACAGCTTCCACGTCCGCCTTCCCGCCGGCTTCCAGCGCACTTCCCCGAACAGTCACCTCGCCCATTGTGATCAACGGCCTCAACACCTTGCCCATACAGCCCGGCGCCACCAGGGGCAGAACCATAGCAATTCGCATTGACGCCAAGCCGGGAGCCCAGCCCCCGCTGGTGATCCCTGCTCAGGCTGGAGCTTCCAACCCCCCCCCGCCCCTTGCCCCCAGCCCCCAGGTGCTCCTGGTCAACCGCCAAGGCCAGATTCTGATCAAAGACCCCAGGACCAACACCTATCAGTCTCTGAGCGCCAACTCGCCTGCCTACACTCGAATCAGTCAGATTGCCAGGGTGCTCCACAGTGGGAATGCCTTGCAGCGCCCCAGGGTTGTAATTAAGCCTCGCGCAGGCACCCCTGGCACCAGTGCTACCGTTGGCAACAACTGCGCAACAACCTCCGCTGGGAAAGTGCTGATCAGAGCGGTGCCTGTGAGCAGCATTGTTACGCCCACTCTCGTAAGAGTCAGCAGTGTTTCTCAGCTCCACCCTGCTGGCAGCCAACCAGTCATGTCCCAGGCTATCGTCGAACGAGCCACGGCCGCTTCCAGGGAGACGCTGAGGACTCGACCAATAATCCTGGGTGCAGCGCAACAGCCAAATGCTAGAATTATAGTGGGCCCACCCCAGTTCATGAACCCACAGGCCCTGCAGAAGCTCCACCCCTTAACTCCACCCCCAGATGCCCCAGGCCTTCCTAACGAAGACCAGGCTGACATGGCCACCTCGTCACGCTCCCAGGTGCGAATCAAGAGAGTCTCCTCAGTCACAGATCGACCAGGGAGGAAGAGATGTAGGACTGACTTCTTAAAGGACCCAACGCCATTAAGTGAACTGGATGGCTTAAATGAGTCAAGGTAATGTGTCTTTTTATTTATCATTTTTTTTAAAGGCTTCATTTGTTGTTTTTGATAATTACCTACTCAACATTTAATTCTCACTTCCTGTTCTCTGTTCAGCATAACAACTTAATGGCTGATTTCACAGAAGTGTTATTATTAATGCAGAAAAAGAGCCAAAATTAATGTCGTAAATGTGAAATGGGCTGGCTCATTATTGAATCTGATGAGTTAAATTACTGGTGTAACAGAACTGGCTATTTAAAGCATTATGGCAAACACTGTAAGTCAGTGACGCATTGCAGAACAGGATTAATCTGAAGCACATTTGAAAAGGTGTTTTATATGAACGGAAGCTATTAAGGGCTTTCTAGCAGCTTAAGGGAACATTTAGCATAGGCTTCAAGCCTTTAACAGGAGCCTTCCGTTTTGTGGGGAGGAATATTGGCCATTACCTAAATATTAAATCTATAGATGTATGCCTGTTAAGGGTAAATGTACATTTGTATTCAGCTTTCCATTCAAATCTTATCAGTACATATCTTTATAATTCTGTAAAACAGATACGGACCCTTAACCCCTGATGTGGTTATACATGGAGCTATGTTGTTTATTTAATACCATGCCAATGCTTATGACATGTACAGCTGAAACTGTTCTGTTGTGACCAAATGTACCTAACATCCTTACGTATGTTCATGCATTCTTCTTACAGGGCCATTGGTGTGAGAATGAAGGCTCCAACAATGAAGGATGTTCTGGATCTTAACCAGGACAGGGTTCCTGACAAGGCTAAGCAGCCCAAGATCAGTAAAGAATATGCAGCTACAGGACCCATCAGGTCTGATGGCCTTAATGGCAGAATATGTAAAATAATCAATATCTTGTATAATTTACATATTTATTTATTTCTCTAAATATAATATTAGCAATTAACCACTTGATACATCACGGATATGTGTAAATCTGAATAAATGAATGTGTATATATATATATAAATGCTATGAGATGCACATTCCTTGTGGCATTTGACACCTTCATCTTCAACCACCCATCTAGGCCTCGCCTTTCAGCCGCCCTGCCCACCAGCCCTCAGAACATGTCAAACAGCCAGGGTAAAACACATGTGTGGATTAGTGCTCGCCACGGAGACCTCTCTGAATGGGGCCCCTATTCAGGTCGGTAAATGAACGCACTTATCTATACCAACAATCATGAAGGCTGCTTTGCTTTTGAAAAATGTAAGTATTTCCTTGAATATTTACAAGCTTGTTTTCATTCTTAGGTTTTAGCTCAGAAGAAGAAACCTCAGCCCCTAAACAGAACAACAGGACATACATGAACCAGCCGCACCTGCTCTTTGAAATCACCAGCGACGATGGTTTTAGTGTCAAGGCTGACAGCATAGAAGGTATGAAGGGATTTTCGTTAAGTCCTCAGCAGAACTGCTTAATCTTTTACCATGCTTAAGCTGAGGGGCCATCTGCTGGTCACTGGATGTGTAGCGCTTTCAGAAGTGACATCAGCATATAAAACGTTCAATGGGTTCTAATAGCAAGTACTTTTTATTGTATTTATTTAGTTGACTTTGCATTCTTCAGAACATGAAGGCAGTGTTCCCGTGGCAACACAAAGACCACCCTCCAATACCGTCCATTTAAATTGGTTCCCCTCTCGAACAGTTGCGTGGCGCGCGGTGATCGACGGCGTGCTTGAGGCGCGCGCCGGCTTCCACCTGAAGCAGCTGCCGCTGGGCGTGGTGAGCGGGCCGCGCGTGCTGGGCGTGGTGCACGACGCCGTCATCTTCCTGCTGGAGCAGCTGCAGGGCGTGGCCAGCTGCAGGAACCACCGCTTCCGCTTCCACCGCTGCGACACCACCGAGGAGGAGCTGCCGCTCAACCCCAGCGGATGTGCCCGCTCCGAGGTGTACACGCGGTACGGATTACACAGTATTATTATTATTATTATTATTATTAACTGTTTCTCCACTTACAATAACAGCGGCATATCAAATGACAATGTAGATGTTTCAAGTGTTTTTCTTGTATGTTGTGATTTTTATATATACTTTAATTTCAACAAATCTAGCGAGCCTCAAAGATACTGTACAGTATGTCGTGCTCTCTTGACTTCTGTGGGGTTACAATAGTGCCAAAACTCGTAAGCTTGTTTTTTGAATGTTGTGGTTGACAATTTAGATTAGTCGTGCGTGCGTGCGTGTGCGTGCGTGTGTGTGTGTGTGTGTGTGAGTGAGTGAGATTTGAATGTGATTTGAATTTCTTTTTTTTCTTTTTTTTTCCCCACACAGGAAAACAACCTTTGACATATTCAACTTCCTGGCGTCACAACATAGGCAGCTTCCTGATATCTCAGCCCCCTGTGATGAGGAGGATGACGATTTTCCACTGAAATCCAGCAGGTCAGACCGCCTGTCATAGGATGCCAGCTAATCTTCCCGCATGTGTATAGACATAAAAACAGTGAATGACCCATTTGTTCTTGCGGCCCTCCCACATAGACGAGCCACAAGCACAGAGCTTCCGATGGCCATGCGCTTCAGACACCTGGAGAAAACCTCAAAGGAAGCAGTCGGGGTGTACAGGTAACCCTGACACACATACTTACCGTGACGCAGGAAACTCTAGTTCTTATTGACCTACTGTAAAAAGCTTCCCTCCATTTGCTAATGGCTAGATCTGCCATCCATGGACGGGGGCTGTTTTGTAAGAGGAACATAGAGGCCGGGGAGATGGTGATCGAGTACGCCGGCAATGTCATTCGGGCGGTCCTGACCGACAAGAGGGAGAAATACTACGACAGCAAGGTCAGTTTGCGTCCGTAATCCCGGCCTCGTTCAAGGAGTGTTCATAAATGTGCGGTCACAACTGAGCGAGAAGCATTGGCGATGTCACCTCTAATACCCTGCTGTTCTCACTCTCTCCACTAGGGCATCGGCTGCTACATGTTCCGCATCGACGACTTCGACGTGGTGGACGCCACCCTGCACGGCAACGCGGCGCGCTTCATCAACCACTCGTGCGAGCCCAACTGCTACTCGCGGGTCATCAACGTGGACGGCCACAAGCACATCGTCATCTTCGCCCTGCGGAAGATCTACCGGGGCGAGGAGCTCACCTACGACTACAAGTTCCCCATCGAGGACGAGAGCAACAAGCTGCACTGCAACTGTGGCACGAGGCGGTGTCGCCGCTTCCTCAACTAGCCAGTGCCCCCCCCCCCTCTCCCCCCCCTCCAAAGGAAACGCACAGGGCCAGCCATCGTGTTTGCAGTACTTGAAATTGGTGAGACGGGCTTGAAGGGAACTATAAGGAGTGACCGTGACACAGATATTAGAGGTCACCGGCGCTCGTTCAAAGCTCCCCGTGTTTTCCATCAGCTTAGCAAGGATTTTTTGGTTTGTTTTTTTTCCCCCACAGAAACCAAATTAGAGCCATATGTGAAATCTAGATGATTATTATTATTTTTTTTTTTTTCTTCTTCTTAAGAGTATTTATGTAATTTAATGGCTTAAACTACTGGACTGTCGGTTTTTGAGGAAGCGCAGGGAACGAACTGCAGTGTTTTGGGATTTTTAACCTCATAGAACACAGTTTTTCAACTAGTTTGTTTTTGAATATTTTGCAACTTTTCTTTTCTTCTTTCAATCCCGCCATCCCACCCCCTTCTCCTCTTTTATGACATGCTGCAAGTGTCACTAGCTGATGTACCTGATGGCATTTATTCTCACTTCTCTGTTGAGAAGGGGTGCACTCGTATGCTAGTTGAGTGTTTCTTGCACTAAATTACAATTGATAGAATGAGAAAATTTGCACCTTATCCTTACGGCCCTGCTAGCACAGCTGTACAGCAAATGAGACTAAGCGTTTCTGCAGTACAGAAAAAAGACTGCAACTTGTATAGATTTTAGCACAGGTATATTTTAACAGTCTGGTTCTATGCTCCTATAAACCACACATTTTGTCAACAGGGAATTTTTTGTTGTTGTTGTTACTTTTACAGTATGAAGTTGCTAGTGGCATTTACCCAAATGGCATATATCATCTTTATTTTAAAATTGTTGTGCATTAGATCTTTGCCCGTCTCCTCCTCCTTTTGTCTTCTGTTATTGGTTGAACATCATGTTTTTATTTGTACCGGCAGCCATGCTGTGACCAAAATGTTTTTATCCCATTTGTGAATGCAGGTTGTTTATGTTCTGTTTATTTGTGCTGTTCATGTTTTTGAAGGTGTACAGTATGAGGGAGTTTTGTGGTGCAGTCAAAAATGAAAATATTGTTGGTACACTACTCATTCTCTTATAAATCAGTCTTGTATATTTGAACAATAAATGAATATTCAAAATTCTTCATATGATAATAAATGCGTTGTGAACTATTTGCTATTTCCTAGTCGAGACAGCTGAGCTAAACAGTACTGCATTTGACTTTGTAGCTGAGCAGTTTGTTTTTTGTTTTTGTTGTCCTGTCCTTTGATCACTTCTGCCCCTGGATTTGTCTATTATGGGTGTACTACCTCAGTGTCTAACAACAACATAGACTATAAGGAATGAGCACATTTCAATGATTCATTCAAAACTGCTTAAGGGGAGCATGTTTTCCACAATTCAGTGCCCTAAGGTAAAGTTCAATATAGCCAATAACTAGTGCTATTCACCAGTGACTTTATTTTGTATTGTCACTGCTTATTTTCTATCTGTCACTTTCCATATGTTTGGCAATATATTTTGAAATGGAGGTCTTTCACATGTTGTATACTCACTGACTGATGCATGTGTATATAGGACACTAGCAACCATTTTTAAATTGTATTACTGCAGGTTTGGCATGGTTTCTGAGCCCTAAATGCAGTAGATGTTTTCATTTTTCTCATATATATATACACACACACACACACACACTTGCTGGCATTTCATGAGACATGCATAGCTTTGCCACCTTATTGGCTCCCAGTAGACACTTGCCTGTACATATTTGTATACAGAATTTGTAAACCTGTTAAACATTTTCTACCTGTTTTTTTATTTAAGTTTTTTGCCCAATAAAAAAAAGAAAATCTTGGCACGTTACATATATACAATATTGTTTCTGTGTAATGTATTATTTTTTTCCTGTCTAATAAACATTTATAGAGCATTTGTAACTCTTGAAAGTGCTAAAGATTTAATTCTGAGTTTAAAAAACTGGCTGTTTAGAAACATTACCGGTAGAGTAATTGCATCTGGAAGAGATATGTGTTCGATTTAAAATTTTAAATGATGCATCTGAAACCTTACCAAACACCCCCTAACCCACCTGTCATTTTCCATTGCATTACTATGTGTGATGTATACAAAATAGCCAAATGCAACTGCACTCTGTGTGGTGATAGGTGTTAACATTCTTTCACTTTGAGCAGACCTTTTAATTTGTTCCTCACTTTCTACTCACCATAAATTACTTTAAGCGTAGCATAATGGCAACAAGACACTGTCTGTTACAATGTATTTCCTGCCGATGTACTATCCAGTACACACCACACAAGTGTACTGTACCTAGCAGTCTGTTATGCTGGTGGTTTTACTAGGGTTTGGGAGGAGAATACCAATAGAATTATAATTTGACCATAACAATTTACTTTAACCGACTTTAACTAATCTAACACATGATGTGTTTATGTACATAACATTTACCACTAACCTTCAATTAAGGAATTTTTACTTTTGATAATGTAAATATTGAAGATTGAGATGTGCTTATCTCTTACGTTTTCACATCACCCAAGGTTCATATCTTTAGCTTCATATGGCTCTTTCCCATAGCTAGAGGTAAATGAGGTGGGAGGCAGCTGTATATAGGGGGCTGTACACTGTGTTCCAGCATTACACAACATGAAGGCTCTGGTTTTCCTGGCTTTGCTTGGAGCAGTGTGTAAGTGGCCCAAAAGGCTTTCTAAAGCCAGCTTTCTAGCTGTATTATATAATAATTTAATCTACATATATAATGTACAAAATCTATGTATTTAACCTTTCATATTTTACCTATACTGTATATAATATAATTTCATATTACATTTAGTGGCTGTCCCTGAGGCGGATGATAAGATTGTCGGAGGTTATGAGTGTCCCAGACACTCTGTGCCCTACCAGGTTTCTCTGAATGCTGGCTACCACTTCTGTGGTGGATCGCTCATCTCTAGCCAATGGGTTGTGTCTGCTGCACATTGCTATAAGTCGTAAGTACAGACATTTTAGGGGGCTTTAGGGGGCATTTTGTCTGTCCTCGTGTTACAGTCTGGGGGGTTATTGTTTAATGTTATACTTTCATCTGGTTTTGGGTTCAATCACTGCTGCCAGTCGTGTCCAGGTGCGTGTAGGCGAGCATGACATCGCTGTGAACGAGGGCACAGAGCAATGGATCGACTCTGCCAAGCTCATCAAGCACCCACAATACAACAGCAACAACCTCAACAATGACATCATGCTAATCAAGCTAAGCCGCCCCGCCACGCTCAACAGCTATGTGCAGACAGTGGCCCTGCCTTCACGGTGCCCTGTTGCTGACGAGAACTGCCTGGTGTCTGGCTGGGGCAACATGGCTGCCAATGGGAGTAAGTTGTTAAGATACTGTAAAAACGTAAAGACATAGTCAGTCATTCTGGAGAAAACCTGTTGATATTTGAACTCAATCAAATTAAAAACACCCTTCCCCTCAATACTATAAGGCGCCTACTCAGGAGCTCCACCCCACACATTGGAAACACATTGCCAAGGCTAGGATATTGTTTTTTGTGTGTTGTGGTCTGCACCGCTTTGTGTTCTCATTTACAGAGCCAGGGCTGTGTAGAAACATCACATTATCTTTTCACGGTCCGTGAGGTGATATTTGATGAATTTGACAAAGTTTATTCGCTTACAATTGCTGACTCTACACTTAATTATGGAACTAATGTGGAGGTATATACCATGGAAAGGTCATCTAGGTTGTACCTGTTTATTTACCCCTCCTCCCCCATTTTCCCCTCAGACAACTTTCCTGACAGGCTGCAATGTCTGAGGCAGCCCATTATTGATGACAGAATCTGCCAAAATGCCTACCCCCACTTGTTCACTGAGAACATGGTATGTTCCGGATTCATGCAGGGTGGTGCCAGCAGCTGCCAGGTGAGGTGGAGAAGTTAACAGGCAAGGGCTGTCAACTGCTATAGTGACTGTAGGAAAATATGCAGTCTTGGCGGGTATATATATCCTCTTTGAGAATAGGCTCTTCTTTTAGACTCTAACAGAGAGCCTATTCAATTATAAAGTTTGGATACATGGGATTTGTTAAAAGTGGGTTTACAATTTCAAAACATGGACAATTGGGAAAATCTGGTTTTAGCCTATATTGCTCTGAATATTTCAACGCTTTGGAGTGGTCATTTAGTAAACACAAACACCCTGTCCAGCAGTAGCCTCTCATGGTTGAAACTGAGAGTGCATACCCCATCTAAGCATTTACGGCTAGTCTTGTGTACCCTGTCCCCAACGCTCTCCCACATTTCTTTAAAGAATATGCGAATAAGGAGGTTTTGTTTGTATATGGGTGACACATGGGCCTGTGAAGCTCTTTTGAGAGTGTACCTGTGATTAAAGGCTATGCACATTGTAAATACACATAAACTGACTGCCTTGTCCAACCTATGTGCCCAGGGTGACTCTGGGGGCCCCCTGGTGTGCAATGGTCAGCTGCAGGGGGTGGTATCCTGGGGCTACGACTGTGCCATGGTGGGATACCCCAGTGTCTACACCCGCGTGTGTCGCTACAACAACTGGATCAGCAGTGTCATGAGCAGCAATTAAACCCACTGTATGCACGTGTGCATGTACACACACACACGCACACACACACGTTACACACTTATGTAAGCATAATGGATTCATGTAATGTTACATTTTGCAATCATGTAAATTGCATTTTCACATAGGTTTATATAGCTCTCCTCTTAGTTTATAAGATGTGTATAAACAGAGGAATTTACAGTGTCAAGAGTAAGTAAATACTGTTTGTACGACCATTCACAACCATATGTTAACATAATTGCATGTCCATGGTCTTATAATATAAATAAAATTATATTTTCATCCATTTCTTGTTTTTCCTTTTCAGTATACACACCTTAAAATGTACCATTACTTCCTCTGATAGTGTCTGAATTTTAAGCTTGCATTTAATTCCAGAATAGTTTTCTGACAAAGCAAACCTTAATCCATAAAGCAAATCTCTTGCCTGTAGACTTTTTCTTGCTTGCGGCAGAGTACAAAATACTGCAATGATCATATTCAGATATATCAACCCATCTGGCCAGAAATGCTACTGTATATATAGCCCATTGGTCTTGAGGGGTAAATTAATGAAAACATCTGGACATCCCTGTACTGAGCAAAATTAAAAACCCATTTTGCAGCTTAAACTAATTTGACACATGAACATAAATATGTGTGCGTGTGCGTGTGTGTGTGTACCTATATTCTAAGTGTGTTGGATAGGTGTCTGCTAAATGCAGAACTTTCTATCTTGTATTAATGCTTGAACCATGCACACTCAACATGCGATGGAAAATCTCGGTTTTTCTAGCAACACACATGGGGCAATAGCTCATTGTGCCTGGCATGCTTTACGCGGTGCCAATTTTCCTGGAAAAGAAATAGTGTGGGTTATCTTAACTCATATATCATATTTGGAAAACTCACTCACTGAACAACAAAGAGGATTCCTGTTTATGAATCACACATGGTTGAATATAAGTAACACAACATAATTTAAGTAAAACAGACCTTAAATTATAATTTTGGAAAGTAATAAAGGTACGTCAACATTTAAAAACAGAATAATAACATCATCTCATTTATTTGCATGCGTAACCAAGCAGGAATGGCAAGTAGCTCACGCGGCTCTCAATGTGCGCTTATAAGCATGTTCACCATAAGAACTGCCGACAGAGACCTGACAAACTCCTACTGGTTGACGTCTATTACCGTGACACTCGACAGCAGCTTGGAACAAAGAAATAAACCCCAGGTGAGCTATAAATGAATAAACCACAGCTGTCTGGTTATGAGCCAAGTGCAATGAGTTGGCGCACTAAACCAGCCTGCCTGCCTGCCTGGGGCATCTCCAACTTTTCTGTTAGCTAAGGAGCTAAACAAGATGCTGCAGTACCAGTAGCACTAGCTGCGGTACTGCAAATAATAGCCACGCTATTCATCTATGCTATGTATTATTAATTGTCCTATTCATCAATTATGTGATAAGTAGGGTGTGGTAACAAAATCAAATCAAAGTAATCTTTGTATAAAAATCTCCTACCGTTCTGGTAGCTGTTTGTTCTGTGTGCACTAAAGTATCGGTGTTAATTAACACCTACTGTAGTTCTATGCTTACTAGAGAGTTCTGGCTCTGTACATGGGAACGGAATTAAAGTGGTGCAGACCGCACCACACAACACAATGCCTGTCCAGGGAGCACTGAGAGGTATGTTGTTTGAATGTTGAGTTTAAATAAGAATGTTTTGCCAGCATTGCTTACTCTACCTAAGTGATTACTAAACTGTAGCACAACACACCAAAACATAACGCGAAACTCATCAGCAAAATGTTGTTAGGTTAAGCTATGTTTAGGTAAAGAGGTTTACATTTCAGTTTGCAGGTGAAATAGGTGCAATAATTTCTAGTAGCAGCAGAGGGCAGAAATGGGGCAGATATCTTTTCAAACAACTGTCCTTGGTTGTTTCAGACCTCAATGAATGCATGGTGAGAACTGTGGTGTGGAGGGTACAGAGAAAGAGGAAGCTCTTTGGCCGACATCAGAGGAGGACTGGTAAGCTCCTATTTTGTTTTCCCTTGCCAGATATTGTCAGCTTGTTTGTAGATAATAATATAACATATTGTATGAACCTGTGCTGTCCTGTAAAGAAAACGTAAAAAGTATTTCCAAAAAGGTATATTGTATACATTTTTAGACTGTTGACTCTACTAATATAGTTGATATGATCTTACACACATATTTACATTTGTTAGCTTCACAAAACAAAAAGTATGAATTGTAATTGAACCCACATTGCATTCTATTTTTGTGTTGTAATAAAGGGAAATATGCATAGAAGCAGAAACAGCATTGAGAATTGTATGCGTTATTTTATTACAAAATGCGAAATAAATATAAAAACAACATATAAATAATGAAAATACCACACTAAAAGCATCTTGCAACCTCTCTGGGGTCTTGACCCACAGTCTTAGAATAGCTGCTCTCTCTCTATATATATATCCATATATAATTTAGATGTTCACGGGGTCTAATGCAAAATTAGGTTAATCTGTTTACGAAGGAACATACACTTGCTACACATACAGCATGCCTCATATAAACCTAACACACGCACACACGCACGCGCACGCACACACACAAGCAGCTCGCTGTTTCTTCCCCTCCCCCCTCAACATCTCTCTCCCCTTTTTTGTCCCCCTCGCCTTTTCCTTTCCCTTCCCTTCCCTCTCCATCTCTCCTGCCTGCTAGCACTATTTCAAGCGAGAGAGAGAGAGCGAGAGAGAGAGAGAGCGAGAGAGAGAGAGAGCGAGAGAGAGAGAGAGAGCGAGAGAGAGAGAGAGAGAGAGAGAGAAAACAGGGCAAGCAGACATGCAGAGAGAGCGAGAGCGGGGGAGGGGAGGGGCAGACAGGATTTAGAGTTCAAGTGCACGTGCAGAAAATAGGCTGAATGGAGGAGAGACGAAGCATAAAGGAAACCAGGAAAATGAAAGACGGGGCGGGAGACAAAGCCTAGCAGCGCTCTCTCTGCCTCTCTCTCTCTTTCTTTCTTCATCTCGTACCCTCTCACACAGAGAAGGTATTAGCCTTGGAATTGGTGGGGGCGGGGGGAGGGGGGGTGGTGGTGGTGGAATGAAAGCACAAAAATCGAATACCGTGAGACGGAAAAAAAAAATGTATTCCAGGCCCTCCCCTTTTCATGTCCCTCCCTCTCCCTATGCCTCTCTCTCTCTCTTTCTCTTGACGCTAGTTCTTCCCTCCCACCTCTCCACACTCTGAAATAAGGGCAACGTTAAATGTACAAGGACCAGCCTAACAGAAAAAGGGTGTGTATGGTAGAATCTTGTCACCGAACAAAGGTATACTATTACCTGAATGTATCCAGGTGTTGCTTAGCATATAGAATATTAGATTTGTGTTTATCTTTGAATTGAACCAGTTGTTTTTTATATTGTATAGTCAAGCTTTTTATTGTGACGTGTTTATCTTCCATGTTTCCTGTAGACACTGGGATAGAAATGAGCAGAAGTAACATTTAATGTGGGATTTTTCATTCTACTCTGCTCTTTTCAGTTTGGAGTAAAGTGCTCCTTACTGTCCTTACGGCAGTTGTACCCTTTTAGATTCTGCTTCCTTGATCTTTATTTCCTAGAGTGTGCAGAGTGTATGCATGTACACACACTCCCGGACCTACTCCTTCCCCTCACGCGCGCTTGCTAAACCACTTTCACCAGAGACCGCGACCAGCTAAGGGCTCTTCACTCTTTTGTCGCTTTTCTTGGCTGCATTTATGTTTAACCCACATGTACAGAGATCCCGGCAGCTTTGCCCCTACTCTGAGTAGCGCCTCTGAAAAACGCAGGCCCCGGACGGTCCCTGCATTCGCCTGCATGCCACAATCCACTGGTGCTGTAAGCCCTTCCTGTACACATTTTGTTCTGCTCTCCTGCAGCTTTTTTTTGCTTTTTTCTTCGCTCCAATGTGGACATCTGTCCAGATTTTTTCCCCCGCCTCAACCTGGACAGGGGCGGAAGGCAGGAAGCGAACGGACACGTTAAGTGGACAGCGGAGAGAAAAAGAATACAGGAAAATGGAGAACTTGTTCTGCGGGAGAGCAAGAGAGACGGGGAGGGAGAGAGGGAGAGGGAGAGAGGGAGAGGGAGAGAGGGAGAGGGAGGGAGGGAGGGAGAGAGAAACGGGGAGGGAGAAAGAGACAGGGAGAAAGAGGGAGAGAGAAACAGAGAGACTGAGAAAGAGAGAAGCAGATAGAGAGAGAGAGAGAGAGAGAGAGAGAGAGAGGTAGGAGAAGAATACCGGCACTAGCAAGACCAAACGGGAGGGGGAGAGGAGAAGGGGGACCCGCAGGGGAGAGAGTAGGAAGGAGGGACGCCGTTTAAGATTTGGCAAAATCGCGGGAAAAGGGAGGGGAGGTTGGGGAGGGGGGGGAGAAAAGTGCGAAATGAGAAGAAATTGGACTCCCCCTCCAAACTCTGGCCATACTTTTTAGTTTCCTTTTTTCAGCATTTTTCATCGTTCCTTCGAACACCCTCTCTTGCATACTGTGAGTATACACATCCTATTCCCTCCTCATTAACTCATGCTTCATGCCTTTTCTTTCTCCAGGACTATCCCCTCTCTCAGCACGACATTATTTCGCCCGCTCCATTTTTCAACTCTTTTGTTCAAGAAATGTGTTCCCTAGGTTCCTAATCCCCCCATCCTGTTCGTCTACCCCATCTCTCGCTTTCTCATTTAATCTGTCTGTTTCTCTCTCTCTCTCTCTCTCTCCCCTCCTCAGCTGCTCTTTACCGCGGGTTATCTTTTATGTGGTCCTCTCCACTGCTCCTTGAAGGATTACCTCTGGTCACGTTTGGATGAGGGCATTGGAAAGCCACTATTCAGGACATCCAGTTGTAGGGGCCCAGACCGGGAGGCTAAGAAGGCTAGGTGTGTGCACGTGCATGACTGTCTGCGTCTATCTCTTAGTGTGTGTGTGTGTGTGTGTGCGTGTCTGTGTCCGTGTACTCTTTTGGGGTGTAATATGGAGTTAGGTGAGCCGGTACTGGCAGTGGTGGGCCATGGCGCTACATGTACGCATGCGTGGGGCTGTACGATCACGTTTCGTGTTGTACATTGAGGGCATGATGCGGCATTGTTGTTCGTTTACAGAAACCGTGGCGAAAGCGTTAGCTTAAGGCCCAGGCAGAAGGTTGGTGGCAAAAAAGCTCAACGGTTTGTCTTTTCTGTCGTTTTTATTTTTTGCTCCTCCCATGCTTCTGCCCCATTCTATTCCGTCTTCCATCCATTCATCCGGGTAACCCTGAATCTATCTGATCCGCCTGTAAGGACAAAATCCACAGTTCATGATGTGATTCGGAACCATCAAATTATTATGGGTAAATACTTTTAGTCCAACCAATATAGTTCTTACCATGTTTTTAGTTGAGATTAATGTGTAAGACATGGACGACAGTGTTGTACATTTATCGTGTAAAGAAATAGATTGCAGTCGCACAGCAAAATGCATTACTGTAAGTAAAACGTGTATAATGCTGAGCAGTAATGAATTAGAGCAAAGCGGGCCATATGATATGGCACAGATTTGCCACCGTCCATTTGCAGTCCATCTGCTGTAAGCCATTTCCACTATGGGAGTCGACCTCTTTTCTCCTGCGGAATCGGCCTCAGGTATCTCCTGGCATCTATTTTCTTTCAATTTTCTTCCCTATGTGTTATCAACCCGTTTCTTTTTATTGGTTTTTGTATTTAGCTTTGTGCTATCTCTTCCTGGTATCTCAATATATTGCGCTGTGCTTGATTTTATCTCAATGGAAGATTGTTCACTGGTATCAGAAGCAAATGTAAGGGTAGTGTGTGTTTCTCCGTGATGAATGGTTTGTAATGTAGTATCTGTGTGTGTGTGGTTATGTGTGTGCATTGTTGTGTGTTTTATATAAAAGATAAGCCCTGAAACAGTATGTACTACCTTTGGCAACAAGTGAGGTTATTAAAGTCCTTGAGCCACAATGAACTTTAAAAAAAATAAAATGCACTAAGGGTTCAGAAGATTATTCCTATTTATTGCAGATATTATTTTCTAAGTGTTAACAGAGAAACGTGTGTTTCTGTTCACATAGAATACTTACTGCATACAAATTCAAGCATGCATAATGTACATCAATGATCTTTTAAATTGTAAAGCTGAGGCGTTTGTGGTTGGTTACAGTCATTGGCCTAATTCTCCACTAAATATTCTGTAAATGTTTGATGACTGAATTCACACACTGATATTTCTGAATTAATTTGCATGATTACCTCGTTATTGACATTAATATAGTTGACGGCATCAGTGTACTGTGTGATAAGCCTTTGTTTAGCTGCGTGCCAGACTTGACCTTTCTATGACCGCCACTGCAGCGCCCAAAGAAAGATGGGATAAGTCTTTGATGTTGAAATTTGTGTGAGACTAATGTCTGGGATTGTCAGCTGAAGACACAGGAAGGGTAGGGGAGATAAACCCCTCTAGCTCCCCCCTTCCTCTCTGGACTCTCATCTGGCCTTTTTTGGTTTATATTTTCCCAACTTCTTTGATTTGACAACCCCATCCAACCCATCTAACACCTTTGATTCCAGTACTTAGGGGATTTTACGGTAATGCCAGCATGTTGGGACCCCCCCCAAGTTATGAAAAATTTCTCAGACAGACGTGGTGTTATGTAATCTTATGTAACTGTGGCTGCAGCTCAGCAGGCTCGTGATCAGGCGCAGGGGAGGAGAAACAAACTATATGGGTCTGCTCATGCTATGAACTCACTGACAGGGTCAATTCACTCCTGAATACCTGCACCTTAAAGGGGAAGAGGCCCTGAAGGCATTCAACATGCATGCAGCTGGTCTTGCAGACACATGATCTATAGGTTTTCTTTTATGGAATACGAGCAACGATCTAACTTCTAGCAGGAACTGGAATGATCTTTCTGAGCTGTGTTGATTTAATACGTTTCCAAAACCCTGGTAAAACCAGCTTGCACACTGATTGCAATGGTAGAGGTACAATCCTTCATATTCATTACACATTGCAGTGTTACAAAGCTAAGAGACACTCATTCCTCTCTATGCTCCCCCCCAATAAAAACAACACAATACCAATGAGCTCACATCTTCCCTTTAAAGCCTCATTCACTGGTGCACAGTTGTGTTGCTGGGATTCTGGGGTCACTATGGCACAATTGAGGACTGTATGTTTAAATAAGGTTAACAGTTCATACATGTCTTACATTCAACATGTCCAACATATATTTGGCACCATTCTAACAATATGTCTAATAATACAGGCAATGACACCCCCACAATGGGCATAAGATGTTGAAAATTGCACAAAGCTAACTTATTACAGGTTACATGGATTTGTTTTGATCCAGTACCTCACAGCGATGCCCAGGGTTTTACAGATGATTACGATTCCCAAGGTTCTCCAGACGCTCCATTCTTCTGTGAATCTCTTGTGTTTCTCATTCATAATTGATGACATTCAACCGCAGCATACATTAATGGATTGTGCAGACCTCAGGAATTCCCATGCAAGCTGGCATTGTGTGTAGCAAGATTAAATGTGTGCTTTCCCCCCCTAGGAATCTGATAAACGGAGTAGCCCTTGTATTGTAGTCTAACACTGATGTTGTGAAATATAAATGCTACAATGGACATGTCATGAAGATCTGAGGCACTGTATGAATTTTGTCGCATTATCCATCTGTGAATAGAGATATTCAAACATATAAGGACAAATAAGAGGATGAAATTAGTGACAAATACTTTGAATCGCTGACTGTGCTAAATTGTGAGGTGGCTCATAAATAATATTGAAAAAACATAAAGGTACGTATAGCCAACACACAAAAATATAGATTATCTTTCTATTTTTCAGGTTTTGCTCACGAGACAACGTTCTTCAATGAAAACACATATTTGGTAAGTTAAAAGTGCATTTTTATTTTGTAAGAAAATAAGTGACTGTCTATTTAAAGAAGCTACATATAAGAATCGACATATTGAATCCTTAACAGATGCTGATTAATCATGACATTCAGCATTTAGCAACATTTCGTCATATTGGTCTTTTGACCAGTTGAATGTCGAACCATCAGAATAATTAAATTACTACTCCCTGACTTAATCTATTGTGATTCACCTCCCAGACATCTGTCTGTGAGCTGTGGGCCTTTATAATAAATGCCAGTAGATTTGGTGGTATTGTGAAGATCTAGTTGAGTCAGTTTGGTATAACGGGGTCAACTATGACTTAGCGTAATAAGCGACAAGTGGAAGGGTCACCTGCTGGTCACAGCCCGATTATCGGCCATTGTTGAAAAGTGAGAGAGGGTGGGTATAAAGAGCAGCCTGTAGTCTGGCCTGGAAGCTAGCTTTGGAGAAGCTTCACATTACATTTTTGTCTTTGTGTTGATGTCACCCTCGTGCCCCCAGTCCAGCAGCAAGGGAATAAGAGCTACATTCTGCAACAGCAACACAATAGATCCCTTCTTGCCCTGATATTTTCTGAATATGTTTTTGCTGAGCCATATGCACACACACACACACACACACACACGGTGGCCTGTGTAGAACATTGCCCTTTTTTTATTCTTTAAATTCTTTTGTGACATTCATCTTTTTCATATTCAGGCTCTACTGTTTATCGCCGATCAAGGTAGAGATGAATATATATTCACCAAATCCACTTACAGTTGT
>JAODUG010000003.1:107740-136915 GCA_027564795.1 Aphredoderus sayanus | reverse complement strand
TCTCTCTCTCTCTCTCTCTCTCTCTCTCTCTCTATATATATATATATATATATATATATATATATATATATATATATAAATTCACTTGTTATTGTGTGAAAAACTAATGGGCCCTCGTACTCGTACGTGCATCTCCATCTCTGTCATCCCTTACTGTGTTTTGTTTGTGTGCTGCTGTTTAATTCATTATGTCGGATTGTATTTTGTGGGATTATTATTGCATTATTCATTAATGCTGTCTTTAAGCATCTCCACTGCACGTGTCTTTTTTGTTACATCCTCCATTCATTACTTGTTGACAGCACAATGCTAATATTCGCTCTCACGCTTATCTCCTGCTTAGCTAATCCGTTTTATTCTCCTCAGACAATGTTGGATGCTTCCTTCGTCTTGTGTTTGCATTTCTTTTTCTGTCCTTGGTGCCTTTCAGAGTGTCTTCTGTGATCAGGGATCAGTTTGTTATGTTTTAATTATCATGTTTCATTATGTTATAATTGCATCCGACATGAAAATCTCGCTAGCTTGCGCTATTTGAAATTGGAAATGGAAGAAAGCTGGATCGAATCCATGGAAAGTGTGGATTGTGTAGATGATGCGTGTAGATGGTTGAGTTTATTTGGAGATTTTTCCCAACGTAGCGGTTGAATATGTTTATTGACGTACCATTTCCTGTCCTGTGGTGTGCTAACAGTCTGCATGGTGCTCTTCTGATTTCAGGAATGTCGGCATCTGTTCTTGAAACTTCCCCCAGCCAGGGGAAGCTATTGGAAACAGTTTGGACCCTACCCTGGCTGTGAGGTAAAAGCTGTCAGACCCATATATTTCTTCCTCTTCCTACAAACAAAGCGCTTCTGAATCTAAATGAGGCAGGTAGCAGCAGAAAGAGCACACAAAGACAGGATGACACGCTGGAGGCAGCGATATAGATCTCTAGCCCTGAGCAGAGGCTAATATCACCTCTCCACTGGTGTGAAAATCTCTGTGTGTTTGTGTACTCAAGGCAAATTGTTACATCAAAAACCCTTACCAGTCACAGTCAAGCCCTTCTAAGTAAACACAATAATAATACATGGTATTTAATATAATTGCATATTGGACCTTACATAATGGCCCTTGTTATTATTGAATCAGTTTCCAGCATTGTGTGACATCATTTTTAACGTGTTTTCTTTATTTATGAAATGGTCTCTGCAGACCTGTACTTTTCAACACATTTTTTTTATTAATGATAGCTAGAAACAGAGATTTTCCCCTGCTGCTAATCACAGTTCAAACATTTACATTTACAGTGTTTAGCAGACACTTTTATCCAAAACGACTTACAATAAGTACATTTGTCAGTAGCTGAATAGGTCATAAACCAGTTATCATAATCAAACAGCAGGAAGAAAACCAATTCAAAATAAATACCATACATTATTATAGATAATTACATATTGGTCCTTTATGCAAACCTTTATTATGGAGTCAGAATATTACATTTTCTGTTTGTCTGTCTGTTTTTATTTTTTTACTGAATCTTCGATGTGCTACATGTAACCAACACACCTGCTTTAAATTCACACACACACACACACACACACACACACACACACACGCACGTACATACATACATACATAAAGACACTATAGAATGGGCACACACAACAACCCAATAGCCACTAACAACAGTGCCCTAGCAACCATTGGGCATCATGCCAAGCCATTGAGGTTGCCTGGCAGTGTGTTCCCATGGTAACATTTTTTCTGCCTTTGTAAATAAGGTACGAAGAAAAAGAAAAGGGGTGTCAGGGTGAGTTTTCAAGACAGCATCTCTTTCCATCTTAACAAAAGCTAATCACTTATGCTCTGTGAGTTACTTTAGCTACACAGGCTGTAGGTGAATCAAGTTGTCATCTGACTGACAAGTTAAAGTTAGCCACTTCAGTGGTGTGGAGTTCAGCCAGACCCCGTTTCAAGGACTTTAAACAGCTTCAAAGTGAATCATATTGATGTCTCCTTGTAGACTGCCAATCACTTGCATGGGCCTATACTATACAGTATACTGTGTATATTAAATGGGACAGGGAATCATAATTCAACCTGTATTGCTAATCAGTGGCTTTTGTTCAGTTATATCTGTTTTCTTAGCCAGATGCTGTTGACCACATATGGCTCCCTGTGTCTAGAGTTTGTTAAATGCATTTTGAAACATTCCAGTTGAGCCTGTCTGTTTTTGAAGTCTAGTTGGCACAAACAAAGGATTCAAAATATTCAACAGTGTATTTCATGTTGCTGGGTAGATTTTGCATCTAATTGTACAGGCTGTTAAAGGTGAGGTTGAACTGACTGTCACAGTTGTTGCCAAGTGCAAAGCTGGCATCACTCCGAACATTACTATATTAACATGTTTCGGGGAGGGTTCCTGTGAAAATAAATATAGTAAATATTCTTAGTCTGAACACATTTTCTAATGTGGTTGATTTTTAACACAATTCTAGAACTACATATCTGGTTCTTTCCAGTCAGTCAAGTCACTCAGAATTGTAGATGTTCTGTCATACAAACAACTAACAAGTTGTGTAATAAAAAAGGCTAGTTTTGTATGCTAATAAAGATTATGCTTGATAACCACTTATGGCTCTACTTTTCATATCAGTAATGCAGTTTAAGGTAGATACCATTTGTACTCAAATGTCTTTTAGTACGCGCAGGAGAACGTTATAGCAATATTTAGCAATGACTTACCAAGAGTTTTGAATTAAATTGGTTTGAAAAATGTAATAATAGACTAAAATAGTTTTTGAACAATTACCAGTCAACTTTCAGAACCACCCTTGTTCTGCCATTTTAGTTTTTCGGCCATCTTAGTGATTACGGTTGTCATCCAGAACATTCTGCGCTCACACAAAAGGGTGAACAGTAATCCCCACAAAGATACACCTGACTCCAAACCAACCAGCGTCCGGACTTTGTCCTGGCATCTGACAGAGGGGCTTCCCACCACACTCAAATTGGCAAACAGTCCCTCCAGCCAGACTGGCACAGAACTGGCATTGGCACAATCGTGCCGCATTCATGCGTGATCCGACTGCGAATGAGACACTGATAGAGGTTTTATAAAGGGGAGGAGTGGAATAAAAAGGACAGAGGGGGGAGACTTATAGACTGAACAGAGAGAATGTCCGAGGGAAAACAAAAGATAGAAGTTGTCAAGGATATTGAGGAATTAAATGTTTGCTGATGAAGGACGAATGAGTGATACTTGGAGAGAAAGGAAGGCAGCCAAAGAAAGAAAATAGAGGTTAGGCAAAAGGGTGGGCTTTCTGCATGGCAGAGGGCAAGGGAGAGGAATAAAGTGGGGAGTTTAATCGCTTTGCATTTGGACATTATCCAAAATAAGTCTGACCGGGAGGAAACGTCTCCCATGTCTCTATTAAGCACATAGTTCTTACCAAATCAGACTCAAACGCACTTGGTTTAGTAATATGGAATATATGAAGGTTACTTGCTAGCTGCCTGTGATGAATACAGTAAACATTTATGCAGTTATACCTATATGGGAAAGCACATTGTGGATACCAGTGGTTTATAATGTGTCAGCAGGGAATTATTTTATCTATAGGCCGTATAATATACAACCCTGTGTTATTGGTCGTTTTATCAATGACACCTTGGCCATTTCAGAGCCGAAGGTTGTATTTTTGGTGCATTGACAAAGCCGAGCAGGGAGCCTAGCAACTCAGCTGTGCAGCAGCTATCAGGTAATCAATGAGTCCTTGAGGCACACAGGAGTGTCAAAACACCACCATTGACTGCTAACAACAGCCAATTTGCTGCTTCTGAGGGAATGAGAGATCTCCACCACAGTTAGATGTCTACTGTCTCGGTGTAGCACATTATTTACAGCTTATAATGAGGGAGATCGACATAACTGCTGTTTCTCCAAATTGCCAGCCCATTACTTACTTGTTAGGACTTTTTTTATTGTTTGAAAGGGATCTTAACTAGACTGAATATGCCTCACTGGACGGTACAAATGGTCAGTACATGAGCAAACGTATGTTTGTAATTTTAAGTCTCTTAAGTCTCACGTTGTCATTCACAATTTCAGGATTTGCATTGATTAATTGGAAACTTAGTGCCTCACTACAGTTACTTTTTATATACTGTATGTACCAGTGACTATTAGATTATTGTATTGCATTGATTCATGGTTTTATTATTTTGTTTTATATATAGAACAAACTTGAAACCAGATGCTATGCCTTTGTTGTCTTGATAAAGTCACTGGAAGTTCTGCCTCATAACTGAATTGCTCAATAAATGTTATGTCTTCCCATTAGTACCTACAGTAGCAATGCATGCATGATCCATGTCGTCATTATAGTATCCAAAAAGCATTGTGATAACTGTAAATACCTGTCACGGTAGCCTAGATGTGGTAAGAATAAAGGGCTCGACAAGTTAATTATTTCTGAAATAATTCTGCACTAAAGATGAATTCAGAAAGTTTAACATCTAGGAGCAATGCTTCCCAAAAAGACAGCAAAACATAATCGGAAAAGGCTTTTCATAGCCTTTGAATATCAGTGGAGTTCAAGTTGTCTGTTCAGCACACCGTAGCTGTAGTGAGCAGTCAGGGACGTCTAACAATTGGTAAGCTCCGCTTGTGTTGTGGAAGTAGGTCAGGCAGATGCCTACACCTGCAGGTTAAGTGCTCGCCTTTGTGTTCAGACAACCGCAAAGGTCTAGCTTGACTTCAGGTTGCGGAAGGGGGAGGGGGTTTGCTGTGGGACAACTGTGTTGATGTTCTGTCTCTCCCCACCAGAGGGAGACAAGTCTGTAAAAACACACTACAACCCACTACAAGTACAGTAGCTCACCACTTCACAAATGTCTGTAATTATTAGCCCAGTAGTATTATAGTATTATGGGTTTTAAGCTTTGTGTTACAAAGGCTTTAATAATGAATAGTCAAAAGTAATGTATCTAACAGGGCTAACAGGACAGCCGACAGCCAGATAACAGTACACGACCAGAGACTCCGGCATGGCAGGGGGGACTCCGTGTGGCGACCTCAAGCTGGTGCTCTGCGGTGTGAGGTAGTTGGTTGTATGGTTTCGCATAATAAACAGCCTGGAGATAACTGTACAACCTTCTAGCTTTCCCCGCGGTGTTACCTAACCTTCAGTCAACCATGCACCCTATTGCGATGTGGTAAGTATGAAGACAGGAAGACAATGGATTATAGTTTGACAGAAACATCTAAGCTGCGCTCAGTGTACACCACAGTACGATAGGCTTAACTGCTGATGACAGAATTCACGAGGTTATGGACATGTTTGTAAGACATAATTCCACATGAAGAAAGACCCCTTGTAACAGGCAGTTCTATATTTCCATGGCTATATGTATCTGTTCTTATGTTAAGACAACTTTTTGCAGTTGAGTTGGTATTTGGTGGAGCGTGTCATGTTTTACAGGCATGCAATAGTAGCTGCATTTTAATCTACACACCGTTAAAGGCCTATAATATTTAGTTGGTAACAGACAATAAAACTGGCATTGTAACCGCTTGTGTCAAAACGCAAATGCTCTTTTGCTTTTGCTGTTCCCCAAGGACTAACCGTTAGTATGGATATATGTGCAGAAGTGAGGGCTGTATGTGAACCCCTCCCACCCACCATCTCCTGCCTGCCAGCCAGCACCCCAACCCATCACCCACCCCACCCCACCCCACCCCCCCGGTCCCCCAGTGTGTCTGGCTAGTGCCTCAGACAGTCGGTATCCGCATTGCGTTGCAGTGCTCCAGCGAGGAGGGGAGAAAAAGAGCATATATCAGCAATCTCTGCCTCGCGCTGCTCTTTTCTTTAAGCACACAAAGGAAAGGCTCCCCCAGTACGTAAGAAATGTAACCGCGGTGGAATAGCCAGCCACCTGCTATTTCCGCGAGAAATCATGGGCCGCCTTCTGCTTAATCTTTCATGAAAAGAAGCAAATGTATGGGTACATGTCATCGAACGCCGTTTTCCCTTGCTTTTGGTTGTCTGCCGCCTTAATTTGTAAAACAATCGCAGGTGCATTCCGCAAAATGCCCACGCAACGTGTTTTAATTGAAATGCGGCAAGCCGGGAACCAGGAGCATTATTCGCCCTCTTGAGAGCTTTATTACATCCCTCCATAGGGTAGTGTGCGTTCCGCGTGCTAGACGGGCGCACCAAGTGCTGTGTAATGAATAGAGCAGATAGCCATCCATTGTGTTAATGAAACGGACGGGGCGAGAAGCAGCGCGCCCCGTCCACAGCGGCCGGGAGGTTAATCACCTCTTGGTCTCGCCGGGGCTTTGATCCCGGCACTGTGTGACATCCACAGCCTCTGTCTGAGTGCTGCCTCCGTGGCCTTCTCCCCCCCCCCACACACACACACACACACACAGCCATCCTGCCAGATGCACGAGGACGCGCATGCGCCCTCCGTACCCCGCCCATGCCCCCCGGAGCGAGCGTGAGCCCCTCTTCCTCCGGAACGCGCAAACGCTCTGGTGTGAACTAGACTGCAACATGGGCGAGACAGGACGTCAGGTCTCCGAGTGGGGGGGGGGAGAGAGAGAGAGGGGAGGGAGGGGGGAGAGGGAGAGGGAGTGGGGAGAGAGAAGGAAGGCAGGATAGATGAAAATGAGGGGAATGGGGAAGAGGCAGAGCAGGGGAAGGCGGAGACGGAGAGAGAGAGAGAGAGAGAGAGAGAGAGAGAGAGAGAGAGGGGGTGCAGGCAGCAGAGGAAGGAGTGATAGATGTTGTACGCTTGCGTAAGTGTCTGTGTCTGTGGTGTGTGTGTGTGCGTGTGTGTGTGCGTCTGGGATGTGTTGAGGTGACACAGATTCATGAGGGGAGGAGGGGCCGAAGGATCTGAGGTGCCGCGAGATGTGGGGGTGTCGCTAGAGCACCAGATAACCGGAGCCAATGCAATTGTGTGCGCGTTTGCGTGTGTCTGTGTGTGTGCGTGCGCGCGTGTGTGCGTGCGCAGCCTGTACCTGCACACACACACACACGCACACAGACGTTGCCCAGTCTGACTGGTAATTGCCTGGAGAATTAGCGATGTGACTTGGCAGAGGGAAGCGGCCACAGAGCGGGCAGGGAAGAGGGGAGAAGTGCTGGGGGTGCAGGGGTGGTGGAGGGGCCGTAGAGGCAGCATCCAGTCGCCGCCGCTGTGAGGACAACGGAGCGACCAGAGAGATGGGTCAGGATAGGGCTTCTTATTGCTCACCCTTGTCCTTAGCGGGTGGATTAACGGTCGTGTGTTTCTGGGGGAGGTGGGGTGAGTGGATCAATAAGTCCTTGTGGAAGCATGTTGGGGTGCATGAGCGCGCGTGTGCGTGTGTGTGTGTGTGCGCGCGCGCTTATCTTGTGATGTGGGCCGTGCATGCGCTGGTGTGATAGGTGCGCGCACGTGGTCATGAGTGAATGGGTACTGTGTGTGTGTGTGTGTGTCATCTGCAACGTGCACGTTCAGTGCCAGGTGAAGGCTGGAGCGTCCAGCTTGACCGCCCGGTCCAGCAAGCCCGCCGGCCGGCGCCATCTTCTTTATTCTTTTTTTTTTTCCTCTTCCTGTTGTGTTGTTGTCGTTTCCATGGCGTTTGTTCTCTTTGCCGTAGGCTGTGAGATTCTTCCTTTTCACATGACGCTCATTTTGGGGTCTCGCCCTAACCTCCGATTTTTGAGCCTGTTTCTTTGTCTCGCTCGCGTTTTGCCGGAGAGAAGCAGGGGCGCTTGTAGAACTGGGACGCTGAAAAATATCCCAACGCAAGGGACAAAGAAGAAACAGAGAGAGGGAGAAAGGGAGGGTGGTTTCTCTCGCAAACAGCACTGGCTCTGTGCTCTAAACGCCTTTGTTGATGTGCACGTTTGCTGTGCATGTGCACGCACCTGTGCGCGTGCCTTCTGTGCCCAACTCGTGGCACGTTCCGGGTGGCCGCCAGACGACAAGGCCCGGGCCGGTGTCGTGAGACAAGCGAAGCGTTTCGGCTGTGGTTGATCCTCGTCTTTTCTTTCTTCTTTTTTTTGTCATTGTGCGCAGCGGGCTATCCGCTGCAGGTTTATGTGACAAAGATTTGTGTGGGGAGACCTAAATCAGTGTTGCTCCCCTCAAGGTCTTTGTCATGGGAGTGTGATTGCATAATCCTCTGAGATCACTGCATCCCTGGTAGGAAATAGAAGACAGGGGCTGTCTGCGTCACCCCAGGCACAGCTGTCTCTTGTGGCGGTCTCACGTGTGCTCACCAACATGCATGTGCTCTGAACGCCTCTCATGTCCGCGCTTATTGACATTTAATTATCCAATACTCAAGACTCTTGACGATGCAATCGAATTTGAGAAGCTCATTTTTACTCCGTCTGCCTATTGTAAACCCTACTGTCTGCTTGTCTACCAGCAGGGGGCATTTCGTTTATTACTGCACTGCACAGCACTGACAGAATACCAGGCAGTGGTGAAGGCTAGACTGTGCACATTTCTTTTCATCTTTGATGGGAAATGGCGCTGAATGAAATGATATAGTGCTAAATAATGGCCAGTGTTGCTGTGTTCTTCAGATGGTGTCTTCCTTCGTTCACAGGTGGCAATCTTGTCTGGGTTATGCAGTGGTTTGGAGATGATACATTTTGAGAAGACAATCGCATCCTCATCGAGGAACAAAAAAATGAGGTAACAATAGAAGGTAATAAATGGATTGTTATATTTTTCCCAGAATATGTACCGTTCATTTTGGGCAGTACTGTGTAAAGAAATCAAAGGAAAATATTTGTAGGACCTAACAATGTGTACTTAATGAATGTGAAAGAAAGGGCACTAAACTGTGGTAAACGTATTCATGCTAATGCGTGTATTCATGTTAGCTTGTTTCCAACACATGAATAAATGTACTTACATTTCTGTACCCTCAAATGCTCCCTGCGTTAGAAAACCCATACATCTGGGTGTTTGTCCTTGTCCCTGAGACCCTTAACCTGTGATGATACGAAAGGTCACAGGTGAGGTCCTTGGGAACAGGGTTGTACACCAGTTCATCTGGACAGCAAGACATATAAATAGAAGGAAAACGGCTTCCTCTTCAGTAGAATAGTAGTTTTATCAACACAGAACTTGCAGGTGTGAGGTTTAATATATAGTAAACAATATCCTTTCAAGCTTAGAAGAAGAACCTGGCATTTCCAGACTTCACCAAGTACCAATGACGACATAGTTAACATTTAAGGGGGCAGTGCCTTCTGGCCGGCTTTGTGTCCTGAACTATAATGTAGTTCAATAAGAAGAAAGCCATAGGTTGTGACCCCGATGTATATTCCAGCGGACATTTTTGCATTTCCACACCAACACTGAAAATGTTATAATATAACCTCTCAAAGTTGAGAAATACAGGGACGTTTATAGCTGTTATAAAGTTGTTACTTTAACGTATATTTCTCTCTGGGATCTTTAAAGCTGCAACTCCTGAAAATGTAATCTTTATGAGTTACAACATTATTACGGTGTATATGATATTGATGAATAGTTTCATTATGTTTCATGTGCACCTTTTACAAGATGCACATTTAGGTTACTGAATATGTAACAATAAATTACATTTTAGTTCATTTGAGAACATTTTATGGTTTTGTATTGATATATGTTAAATGCCACATCAGTCAATGAATTACAACACATTTAAGGTCATGCAATAAAATATTTTAACTAATTTTCAGCTTTTTTGTGTCAAGTTATTGACAATTAAAATGTGTAAAAACAACAGTTAATATTGTTTATATTATCAGTTGAAACTGTTTACTATTAAATGTACACATGTAAGCATGGAAATCATATAGGGTTCATTATTAGAAATAAAATATCCTATGTACTGAAATGTATTGGTCTTTTTCTTTTCTTTTCTTTTTTTTTTATATTTAAATTTTCTTGCATTTAAGCGGTTTATCCCATGACTGTAGAATAAATCACTACAACGACGTCATTACAATAAACTAGAATGATCTGGCCTTTATCTTCAAATCCTTGCCTGACATTATCCAGCAGGGTGGCTTAGTGTTCCCTGGCTCTCCGCCTGTGTGTGTTTGTTGCATCCCAGGACAGTTGACATTGATTGTGCAGACTGAGACACATTAGTACCCAGCTCGCCCCTGCCGCTGAAAAACACATTAACTGGCTGCATCAGGAGTCCTGTCTGGTAACCATGGCAAAGCACACGAGGAGGGAGTGGAGGAGGGGTGAGTTGGGTTGATCCGGGGCAGCGGGTTCAGCACACTGTCTCTCAGGGGTTGTCTCTCAAGCGCTCCTTTCCTTTCCTCGGGCAACGTCAGTCATTCTCTCTTAGCTTCTCAATTCCCACTCTCAGCCACACACTGTTTAGTGTATACAGAAAAGATTTGCATAATTTGGTCTCATTGCATTGTATTACCCCCTTTATATTAAATAAAAAAAACAATCAATAATTTGAGTCTGATTGGCACATATGACCTTAATGACAAAATTAAATTAATTTTGCCAAAAGTCGTAGACAATCGGTGATGATCAAGTCGTTGATTAACAGTACTTAAATGGTGTTTTAGGGGCACAATAGTGTCTGATTGTAAAACATTTTGAACTAACAAGACTGCAAGTTTGGTTATATCATTGTGTATTATATTATTATGCAATGTAGTGCAATAGCTGCTATGTTATGCACAAAACACTCAAAAGAGGGCAGTAGAGGAATATTATTTTGTTTTTTTACTTTGGTAGTTTTAATAAGTCTACAGATGTTTGATACCCTGGTTATACCAATTTTATTTAATCACACACATATAACCAGTTATCTATTAGTGCACAAACGTGCCATCTAAACACATTATTCTTATATTTGTAAGTTTAAAAAATATATCCTTGGATGAGGATTTTGGTCGTGATCATGCAATATTATAATGGTACGTCTTTTAGATTTTTTTTCATCCACGCAAAACTATAAAAGAAAATGGTTTTATATTATTAATTAAATTATTTTATATTTGGCCTAATTATTACATTATTTGTTAAGATTATATATTGCTAGAAAGAAAGCAATATCTTAAACACAACATTAATAACATTTAGCCTACTTGTTCACAAGAAAAAACTAGAAGATTAAGTAAAGGAGGCAGAACTGTTGACAACCATTTTATAAGTGCAGCTAAAACTAGCAGAAACGCAACCTCCCTGTATCCTACCTTTTCTTTAGCCGATTCCAAAATGACGTGCCCAAGAACTGAGGCAACGGGTTTTGATGACCATTAGGCCAAATGTACGTATAAAAAAGTCTTTAATTAATTTTGGTGATTGGTGCAGAAGCGGAACCAAACACAATGATCCCGTTTTCTGTCAGAGCGCCTTCAACGTTACGGACGCCCGGAAGCGGTCGCAAATTTAAACATCTTTCACAACAATAAATTATACGGAATTTTTGTCCTTCCGTTATAACCTATACGGTATAGTATAAAACAATTAAGCGCACGTCGTAGAGAGAATTTTTGAAGGTGAGATATTCACTTTTAAATTGAACATGTTCATTGTTAGCAACTATACATGGCCGTCGATTTCGGCTAAGACTATTGTCTGGGTTACAATCTCAAATACTAGTATAGCATTCGTCAACTAACTTGAAACTGATATGATAAATTGTTTTTTTTAATGGTATAATTGTTTTAGATTTTTGCTCTTTTACTTGCATACCTTTTAAAACATTCAACCCTTAATCAAGGACCAGAAAATGCGTTGGCTTTTGCATGCAACGATAATAACTCGTGCACATGTATTATGCAGACTCCCGCCATTACAGTGAACAAGTCCAGCAAATAGACAGATTCATATTTTTATAAATTCAATAATTTGCAAAGCAGGGTAAATGCATCAACAATTGCCCAATAGTATTAACAGTGCATGGTTTCATTTTATTAATATGCACAATACAAAATATCTAAATGCATTGTATTAAATTGCACATATGCATTTCTCATTTAGGCAATTAATTAATAAATATTAAATTAAAACAATGTATAACTATTGATCTATAGATAGTGTATAATTATGTAAAGAAAACTGTGTATTATCAGGTGCATTAAGTCAATGTAGTTACGGTTAGTCTTTTGAGGTTTCCTCTAATATGTTAACTCACAGTATTCAAGAGCATGTACCTTCAATTAAACCTAAACGTTACTTGCTGTATGTCTGATTTGCAGGTGCAGCCTACCCTTTCAGAACAACACTGGGTCCGTCAGAAGTATGGAAGAGGAACTTGCGTTGGCAGAGGAAGGACAGGGGGATGCTGGAAGCAGTGAGGGGGAGTCAGGGGTAGACATGTCCAACAGCAGCCCTGGGCCTACCAGGAGAGGAAGGGGGAGGCCAAAAGGATCCAAGAAACTGCAAGTGTGGGTTACACATGTTGACTTGTTAACAGACCTGTCAAATGGTGGCATCATTCTACCGAAAAGGGGAAGAGGTAGGCCCAAAGGTTCCTTAAAATGCAAGCCAGAAAGGGCAATAATTGGGGAAGAGAAAGATTGTATTTCTAGTCCACCAAGGAAGAGAGGTAGGCCTAAAGGCTCTCTGAACAAGAAGACACAGGCAGAGTTGGGGACAAAATTGTCCAATGGAAACCCAACTTCAACTCGACCAAAAAGGGGTCTTGGTAGGCTGGAAAAAGTCCAGTCAGAGCGGCAAGTTGTCGATGAGTCTATCGAGGACGATTCTGTGCAGGACGAGTCTAACGGCGGCTCAAAATCTCCGAGAGGGAGGGGCCGACCGAGGAAGTACCCACTACCGTCCCCCGAAGAGCTGGAGAAGCCGAAGGAACGCAAGCCACCAGGCAGGCCACGGAAACGCCCGCAAGCCGACCCTGCCGAGGAAGGGTCAACGTCATCCTCCTCCTGCACCCCCACTGATGCTTCCCCGAGAAAGAGAGGCCGACCAAAAGGCTCATTCTCCCAGAAACCGCCATCGCTGAAGGTGCACGGTAAGATGGGCAGGCCTAGGAAAGCATTGTCTGCTTATATTGTTCACAAAGGCGTCTCCCTCTCCTCAAAATTAAAGAAAATTGACAACCCCCAAAAGGAACCAAATAAAAGAGGGAGGCCAAGAAAGAACCCCTTACTGCCTCCGGAAGAGATAAAGAAATCTACCAAAAAAGTATGGAAGCCACTTGGCAGGCCACGGAAATACCCAAGAGCTCCAGAGGAGGATGCTCCTTCACCTAGGAGAGCTCCAGGGCGCCCCCGCAAATGTGATTCTAAAAGAGGGGCTCACTTGCGAAAGAGTGTTCCCACAAACACTCTGTCCTCCTCGCAATCCAGCGATGGGAACCCAAGGAAGAGAGGCCACCCCTCAAACACTGTCGAAGGAGAAAATGGAGCTCGGCGAAAACGAGGCCGCCCCAAAGGGTCACCCAATAAACATAAAGCAGTGAATCAAACACGGGTGGAGACATCTATCACAGGAAAACTGCCCAGTCGCCTTAAACAGAAGAAAGCTTCCTCTGTGAAGCACCGGGAGCATGGAGGTGGAGAATCGGAGACGGAGCATGAAGGTGTGAATGATGAAGAAGTGAATCAGGAAGTAGGCTTTGCCCCGCTGGAAGAAAGTGATATGTTGGCCACCACTGAACCAGCTATGGATTAAAAGTGTGGAGTTAGGCTTGGTAAATGTTCCCACAAGCTGTGGCAAGACGTTTGTCCAAAAATATTGCAGTAAAACTAACATTGATTTATTGACACACAATTTAGGTTGGTTTCTGTTGAGAACAGCCATCTGGTAATAAACAGTTGTATTTTTTACATTCTGTCATTACTGTAGGTAAAATATTATCTGCAGCTTCTGATTTGTTTGCCTGATTAGCTTGTTTATTTTAATTTTAATGTATGTGGATGCCTTCCTTGAAACTAGCATTGCTAAAAGTCCTTCATATTTTCCCTCATCCAAGTAAGGCTGTGTAACATTTTATTAGATACTAGAGATAATAAACCAGCATGTATAGGTTGTTATTACTGAGTTTAGCCATTTTTTATTTTTATTCTTTGTTTTATTGTGATATAATTAAATATGTCCATGTCTTGTGTAAACTGGGAAATTACATTTGAGGGGAGGAAAAATGTTTGTTGAAATTTGTTGTTTGTGTGTTGGGGATGATACAGTGGTATCTGAATGATGTCATTTATATTAATATTCTCTCGATGCCATTTCACTCCTTAATTGCCATTTCACTCCTTAATTTGCCTTAATTGCCAAAGCTTTGAATGTAGGACCTATTATCTGATATCCGTTATTGTGTATAGACTGGTCTCAATTGTGGTAATTGCATTCCTTAACAGAATTACAAACCAAATTTAGGTTTAGGATTACAATGTGTAAATTTCCACTTTAAATTCACAATTCATGATTTTCTTTTTTTTTCTTTTTTTCTTTTCTTTTTTTGCTTGATGTGCTAGGCATTTTACTTTAGTTAAATTTATTAGCTGTTTTAAAGTTGCAGTTGTTAAATCAATTCCATGCTGTTCTCTAAATGTTACATGTAGCTGTGAATGTTTTTTACAACTTGGTCATACATATGGTTACGTTTTAGTGATTGGTTTGATTTCACAAATATAGATTGACTTTATTTTAATGCCTTTGTGTAAAAAAAATAAAAAAAAACAGTTTCCTGCTTTCGATTATAGGTATATTTTTTGTACATCCTAACACATTACTTATTGCAAATACTAACACACTTTGTTCTTATAACAGACTTTTTGTGATTGGTTCATATATAGTTGGATTTACTTAATGCCAAGATGTGCCACAATTAACATGGCTTGTTAACATTTTAACTATGGTGACCCTGCCTGACCTGGATACAAATTATTCTCAAGTTAAACCTGGCTTTGTGAAGTCAAACCATTACAAGTTGATGAACTTTAATCTTGATGTTTTGAATGAGAAACAATAATTTGTGGTTATGGTCTTAAAATAAAATGTCAATCTGGCTGTTTTATTTTTAAGGTTTGTGTGTGCTATTTTTGGAATTTGTCTTTTGTTTTCTTCCCATTGATCTTTCATAACATTTTGACGAAATGTTTGTTTAGTGTGTCGAAATATGAAATATGTCTATATCAGACACACTGGATAAGAGAAGGTAGCTCAGGCTTAGCTTCAAATGTGTTTGCACTTTCAATGTGTTTGATGTGACATTGTGTCAAATGTGTTTGCTTTCAATTCCCCCTATTTGTGAATTTTCTAGTAAAGTTTAGTTTTTGGTAGGTTTATTTTATTACCACCATGAAAAGGATGCCCCAAAGCTTTTCCAACCGTGACTATGCAGAGGTGAACCTGCCTGTGAGACTGGAAGGAGAACTCAGATGCAGTAGAATCAGTTATTTATTTATTTTCCTTTAACAATATGCTTTGCAAATGTTAATGTCAAACTACATAAGTATTACACATCTATAAGAAATTATAGAATTAAATGATTTAACTTATCCTATTGTGTTTAACCCACAGATAGGTATACCATAGCCATAACTGTATAATGAAATAGTACAAGCCAATCCTCTGTCATCCTATTTTTCCAGATAACATCTGGTTCTCACCAAATCCCCATGATTCAATGCCAATCATTTACTGCTGTGGGTCAGTCACACCTATATTTTTGTTTGAATGGGAATGGAAATTGAATGAATCGATCATTGTTTTTTAACAAATAAGCACTTCAAGCAAAAACGTTTGATAAGCATTCCTGTAGATAAGTTTCTCAAACTGCGGTATGCGGGCTCATGCAATACTGCTTAGCTGTTTGAGGACATAGAACTCTATTTATTAATGATTGAGGAACACAATAATTATATGTGTTGATGGTATCTAAAAAAGGTGCTGTGTATGCATAGAACTATATGTAATATATGTACATGATGTGGGTGTTTCGGACAGCAGATCTGAATATCATGTTTATTTCCTGGTAAGTGTTAAACAACTTAGAACATTTCACTTTTTTTAAGAAATGCTTTAGACTGCTCATTTATCAATGCCATTTGTGCAGAACTGTCGAAATCGCTGTATTGGCATGAGGTAAGTTAATGTGTAAATCCAGTGCTACCATTACTTCTGTTAAATTTGTTTTGTAGTCTGCTTTGCTAATCTTATTCACTTAACAAAAATCTGAGTTTAAGTAAAACATCTAACATATGCACATAAAATATTACAATATTTTTCTACACATTTTGTTTAGATTTTTTTATATCTTCTATGTTAATGAGAAGGTGTGGCTTATCAATATGCAGATTAAAAGCATGGTTATTGCACAGGTGTGCCTTGAACTGCTCATAATAAAAGGCCACTATGCGTACAAGACTGTCCACGCCACTGTGTGAATTGAATGTTCATTTCACTACAATATTGTATTACATTTTCTTTCTTTAATTTACTGACTTAACCATTCATTAATTTGGACTGTGATAACTGTATTTCATATTTCAACAAGTCAGGATAACACCACCTGTAAGCTCTAGTGGTGGGGCAAATGTCTCCACTTCCGTGGAAGTCAGGAACGTAGCATAGTTGATTGCTGTTATGACTCAGAAACACAAGGTGGCAATGTTGAGAATAAGGGCCTCTCGTACTCGCTAATTCTTGCTCAATAGCCTCACTACTAGATACTGGACTATCTAAGTTTGCATAGAGTGAAAGACATTTCAGTACTGTAGGTAGGTAGAAGTTCATATTTCACATGTTCCTAAAATATTAAGAGACACAAAACACAAGGTAGCTCTCCTTCCTGATCCCTGCTCTGCAAGCAGTCCTGTTCAGTCACATGACTTAGGTTGCTCTGAAGACGCACCTGTTTCCACCTGCCAAAACTTTTAGCTGCTAGGTTTCCTGAATGAAACCCTGTTATTGAGATTATTATTTTTACACCGATGTTTGCTTCCTTCGGCGATGGGTCAGGCATAAATGTAGGTAGGTAAATTAGAATATGTATTTGTATTCAGATGATTGTACTAACATTTTGGTTCGGCTATAGGCTTGGTCGCAACATGAAAAACAAGTTTTCAATTCGTTCTGTCATTCCTGGAGGCTGTGTATTTAATCGTAAACCTCCAGCTCTATAAATGTTTTTTTTGTTGTCATTTTCAGAATATGATTATTTGAGAGGAGTAGCCTACATTTAAATATGTATTTGTAGGCTACTGTAGTTCTAGTTTAATGTTCAACTTTAACGTCCTAAAATTCATGTTACTGACTGTACAAATGTCGATTTGCTCAAATCTGGATTTTAAAAGGGAAAAATGTATTAATGCTTTGCTTTTGTTGTTCCATAAACCGTAACTTTTATGTTCACAAATCAGGATTATGTTACACGCTAAGCTGTTGCGTGTGGAGGGGGTGGCCTGGGACTGTGTTGACACACCCTTGATAAGAATTGAACTTTGAAACAGTGACATGGGAGAGTTGAGGCAAACATGCCTTTTTATTTATTATTTTTTTTTTTTCAGAAGGTGGAAGCCTAAGTGACAAGGATTGGAAGCCAGACAAAAATGTCTGGGCAAAGTTCTTTACCCTGCCTGACCACAGAATCTGAGGAAGTGATAACATCTACTATAACCAATGGCCCAACTGCCAAACCTCAAATGACCCCGGAGAAGATTCAACACGATCTACAGAGCCAGGAAATGGATAAAGAGAAGAAGGAAGATGATGAGAGATCAGAAGAGAAGGAAGGTGGTGCGAGAGAAGAGGATGTGGAATTGACAGTGCCCGGCTACTCTGTGTCAGAGCCGAGCACTGTGCAGTGTCCAGAGGACAGAGATGGCAGGCTGCAGATGTGTGCTGATGGTGGCATGCCATCAGAGGACAAGCAAGCTGGCAGTGATAGCCATTTCGAGGACGGAAAGCAACGTGAGCATGACAGGACAAGGAAGGCTAAATGGAGGGAGAGCATGCCTGAGGGGGAGAGGTGGGTGGATGAAGATGTGGAGGAACGGAACGATGCACGGGGTGGTTCGCTTGCAGATGACGAGGAGGAGGATGAGGATGATGAGGAAGGATCCGGTAAATGGATCTCTGAAAAATCCGCCTTGATGTTTACTCCACAAGTCAACATTGTGAGTCTGTCCAGCAAAGAGGTTCCTCAGGAGAGCAGACCTGGTATTGAGAACGTTCTGGAGAAAGACCTGCAACCAGAACCTGCTTCCCCTGCCCACTACAACCCAGAATGGACAGAAGAAGAAGAAAAGTATATATGTAAGTGTGAGCCACGCAAGACATGCCATTTTACACTATTCCTTTTCAAAGGGACACTCTTGTAAATGTAAATGGACTGCATTTATACAGCGCTTTCCTAACCTACTGGCCACTCAAAGAGCTGTACATGATTGCCTCACATTCACCATTCACACACACATTCATACACCGATGGCGGTGTCAGCCATGCAGGGAGCCACTTGACCACTGGGGACAGTTAGGGTAGGGTGTCTTGCTCAAGGACACGTCGACACTTGGTGAGGAGTTAGCGGGGTTCCAACCAGCGGCTTCTCAGTCACCTGTCGCCCCGCTCTACCCACTGCCCCACTATTGTTGAAGTGGGTAGCTACTTTAACAATTAGGAGTGTCCCTTTACAAACCAGGGTTACTAATAGTGCTCTTACCACTGAATGTATGGGGTAAAATGTACACCCTTTCTTTGGCTTGCTTAGATTTGTGTGACCACATGTGCGGTGAGAAGCTCCGACTGGGCCTGGGGATAGCTGCAGCGGCTGTCTTGTTCCCCCTGCTGGTGTGGGGGGGCTACGCTCTGCTGCCCTTCGATGTGCCTCTGCTTGAGAGCGCCCCCCTCAGGCTGGTGTACACGCTGCGCTGTGCTTTCTTCGCGACTGTGCCTATCCTGCTCGGTAAGATATTGACCGTGCTACAGTAGTCTGCTGTATTTTGAATTGCAGTTGTCCGTTTGTCTGGGATTTTGGGGTGCATTTTGGGTAATTTTGTATCCCTGCCCCACCGAATGCCGAGTGGCTGTCAATCGCATGTTCTCTACTCCTCCCCCATACAGGGCTAACATGTTCTTCCTCTAGTATAGACCCTATTCACAAAGTGAATCTTGTGTCTGGTTACATCAGGCTAGTAGTGTGTGTGTGTGTGTGTGTGTGTCCATCGTTTTGAGCGACTGTGCGGTATCACCATGTGCCCGTAACACCAACGCAGGTGAGCATCCAACCTGGTCTCAGTTCCTTTCTCGTCCCCATGCCGACCGTGCCACTGTGTCTGCGCAGGTGTCCTTGTGCAGGGCGCTGCCCGGCTGCGCCACAGGGCCCTCAGCCCCCTCTACCAGGGCAAGCTGGAGAGCACAGAGGTGGAGGTGCACTGGCACTACGTCAGCGACTCGCTCGCCCTCTTCTTGTTCTACTTCCTGCAACTGGCCGTCATGGCAACCTACATCAACCAGGCCCTGCTGAAGATTGTGCCGCTGCTCACCATCATATTCGCCTTTGGAAGGTGTGTGTGTGTGTGTGTGTGTGTGTGTGTGTGTGTGTGTGTGTGTGTGTGTGTGTGTGTGTGTGTGTTTCTTGCTGTTTCCTGTGTTTTAGCTAGTTTACTCTACGGTACCTTTTGATATTCAATTCTTGGAATTGAACCTCTGATGTACTATACATGCTCACGGTAATTCTGCCCCCTTGTGGCCAGAATTTCCATTGCAAGAATGTGCATTTGTTTCAGATGTAATACTAATGATGTCGCCTTGTTACAGAAGTGCATATTCATTAGCCTTACCACGGCTTGTTATTTTGTACGACAGGCTGATCTACTGGGTGTGCCTCTCTCTGGGCAGCAGTGTGAGGGGGCTGGGCTTCGGCCTTTCCTTCCTTCCCATACTGGTCATGCTAGGAACCAATCTGTACTATGTCTGCTCTTCAGCTGGTCAAGAAGCCATCTTCGAGGTGGAACCTCCCACTACAACGTCACCTCCCAAGTTGCGCTGGTGGTTTTGAGAGCTGGGAGGAAGCATTGATGAAAAATTATTTATCATGGAAATCCTTTTGCTTCTCATCACACCAAAGTGGAAAATGGATATTTTAGCGCCTTTCCTTTTTTATACAGGGTCTTGACAAGGCAGTGGTCATAGTTATACTTGCATCACAGAATGTTCTGGGCTAGGAAGTAACCAATGTAAAGAACTGTAGTGGAGCCCCCATACTCACTTAATACATCTTTATTAAACTAAGGTGGATACAAATGTATTGTATTTATTGGTGTATGGTTGGTACAAATTGTGAAATGTCTATCAGTCAAGTCAAAGGCCATATTAAGCATATGTAAGTTATAGCAGTGTGTAGTTGAGGCCACACCCAAGTTGTTGGGTTGTGTGTTGAATGGGGGAAGGGGAAATCAGTCAGTGTTTATTACACAATGGTGTGACTGACATAATACAATGTTTTGAGTAATTGTGATATTCTGTTCAAAGATATGTTATGCCACATTTAAGTGGCATATTCTCCATGTGTGCACCTGCCATGTGCTTTGTCCTATTGTGCTTCACCATGGTGAAGCTCCTAAAGGCAAATAGAGGTAAATCACCAATTCCAGTCAGGTATTACATATAATATACACTACACTACTTGCTGGAGCTGCTACCCCTGCGACCCGACCTCGGATAAGCGGTTGAGGATGGATGGATGAATACACTACAAATGGAAATAGCTAAAGCTTTAAAATACTTAATAGCGTAGTAATACTAAATTGAAGCTATTAAAATGTGTCATTCTCCTGCTTGTGTTGTAGAAAAAGCAATGTTTCATATTACTTATGCCAAATTTGTAGGCTCTCTTAACTGTCCTAAAAAGAAAAGTTGTCAAACCAAGATTCACGTGAGAATGCTAGAGAAAACTCATTGTTTTGTCAGGTTTACTAAACCTTCAGTTGTGCATGCAAATGAAAGTGCTGAGGACTAGTCTAGTTCTCTAGCCAGTGTAAACTGTTAACATCGCTTGTCTTCCAATGTAACTATCTGGCAGGTACCTCAGCCCTGGAATATAAGAGCAAGAATTGTAATGGTGTTGTCTGTGAATAACAAACAGTTTCAATTTGAATCTGAGTCTAGACTACTAAATCAAATTCATGCCATTAAGTGTATACATGTGAAGAATCACCCCAAGTGGATTTGTCTGCAACCAAAGACTGTATGTGGAAGAATGTTTGCAAATCTCTGGGGAGTAGTAGTTTATAGTACAGACGTTTTAATGATATTGTAATGTCATTATCACAACATACTTTTTCTTAATGTGTCCAGTTTATGCTATATTGAATGTATTTAGTTAGACTCAAGAGCCCAAATGTACCCTGAAATATCCTTTTGGGTTTCTTGTAGGATGTGATAATGTATATAATTGAAATGTTTACTGGATCCTAAATAAAGTGGTAACATTAAGCAAGCAATTGTAGGGCAAATATCTGCTTTTTACAAGGCTTAGTTTCTATGATGAAGTTTTAGATTCTAGAGCTCTATGAATATAATCAGAGAGGGGGTGGTGCATGCACAAGAAGCACCTTTTGAGTCAGGAAAAATAAATCACTCACCCACACATTTAAGTATATGGATCATTTCAAAGCCAACATCGCTTAATTGGATGATTACGCACATACTGCAACAGTTCCAATTAGATCCCCTTTGCTGGTTGACAATGAGCTAATTAGTACAAATCAACTCATGCAGGTTTGTTGAAATGAAAACCTGTGTGGGAGTTAATGGCTCACTGTTGAATTAACCCACTGCAGCATTTTAAAGAACCATTACAAAATAAACCACAAATTCAGATCTATTTCACTCAGTTTGTCTATTTAATATATAAAATACGGTAAAACATACGCAAAAGGATAAGGTGTCAAGGGACTTGGATACTTTGGTACAACAAACACTTTTTTGTAAAAGCGGTATAGAATTTTAATAACGTATCAGTGCATACTTTGTATATGAAAATATACACAAACTGTATCATTCTCAAAAAAAGATTTCCTTTACAACAAAACCCAAAGCAGACTAGCTCAACACAATATATTAGCTATAAATTGTATCTTTAGTATTTCATATGCTACATTTTTCTGAGTTTTAAACTCATTTGTGATGCATGTCCTTTATCATTACTTTATGTAACACAACTTGTCGGAACTTTTATCCCATGCATGAACGTTTAACAAATTTAATGAAATTACTAATTTCGGTTATTTCCCCCATCTTATAAATATATTCTATATCTTAATTAAAATTGCAGCATTTACTGGTATTTCCTTCATTGCATTTGCTAATACCACAATAAATGATCGTGCAATTTTCAGCAAGTTGTTTCAAAAAGGAAACCAGTACTATGTTTAAGGTAGATAAAAATAAAAATAAACGGTTGGCTACCCTACAGAAAATAAAAGCTCCATAATATCATCATTATAATAATAGACATGGTCACCAGCACAAATTAACAATCCAAAAATAGTGAGATTCTAAAAAACATTGTACACAACAAGAAACGGGGTGCAGGTTTTCATTTCTCATATAGATTGTCTTGAGACTACATTGCTAGATTGGACAGAGAACCTTTTTTTTTTCTTTTTTCTTTTTTCTTTTTTTTTTTTACAGAAAGGACCTACACACAGCAGGCTATTGAAACCAATTAGTGTGATGTCACATATCGCTGTCAACCACCAGCTCCCACAAATAAAATGCGTCAAGATATTACTGCCTGTTGTTAAAAGGAAAATAGTTATGTGAAATAAAGAAATATTCTCAATTTCTGGCTTTCCAGAAAAAGGGGATTTTTTTAAACCCCATGTCATGGCCAGTGCATGGTACACAATCATGAGCAGGCCAATATACTCAAGTCAACAACACACGAAAAAAATTATACAGTAGTATACAGTACAATTAAGATGTCATGCTGTCCAAGGTAAATATGACACTACATAAATTACATGGTCATACTATTATGGGTCTACGTTTTAACATTGTAAATGAATTGTATACTCCAAATAGCGTACAAACCTAAACAGCAATAAATGGCACTATCGTAATGGATTTCAAGTCATTTTCACATTGGTGAAAAAGATTATGGAAGATATTTTACTGTGGGCTTGAACTGTGTGGCTGTAAATATTGTGACACCACAACCAAGCAGGCTGCTGTGAGTGAGACAAAGTGCACTCACCATTAACACCCCTGCACCGTAGCTCAAAACATATCAAATTCACACTCGTATATGCAAACAGATCCACTGAGAATTCAACACATTGCTTGTTTTAGGGATACCTAGCAAAGTCTATGCAAATATATTGATATTCATACATACACACATATATACATGTGTATGTATACACACATATATACATATACATGTGTGTGTGTGTATATATATTTATATACACACACACACACACGTGTATATATATACGTGCGTGTATATATATACATACATACACAAGAGCTGGGCATGTTAACGCGTTATTATCGCGTTAAAGCATTAATGAATTAACGCCGACAACTATTTTATCGCGCGTTAACGCACTTCATTTTTTTTTTTTTTAAGTCCGTTGCTCACTGTCTCTGAACAGCGACGGACGAACCGAAAAGGTTCGGGAGATATCCCAAACGGCCGGTCCATTCAAGGCCGAAACGGCGGGTGGTAAAATCAATTTTAGGTTTCAGTTTAATCTCTTTAATGATCCGCGATCGGGCCAGCCGGTGGCAGCTGAACGCTGTCTCTGTCACGGCGATGTGGCGCCATACAACGGACCGTACCAAACTAATAGTAGAGAACGGGTATGGTTTTAACAATTGCTTCAAAAACTATAACTCCATTCAATTGTACTTTGGTCTCCAGCCATTGTTTAGCTAGATGTATTAGTACTGTGGTTTGATATTAACATGAGAACAATGTAGCTCATGTTGCAAAAGAAACTGCATTTTCATCTAATATAACTCATGCAATGTTATCTGTAATGGTATAGATACTAAACAAAAAATATTCTTTGTCAAAATCTCAGTATCATGGAGCAAGTATGTAAATACTGAAATTATCAATTTTATCATATCTTATCTGGTGGAATTGGTGGTGTTACAACTCTCCCTGTGTAGATAGAGGGTGGCCCCCTCCCAACATGTACTGAACCTCGTGTTTACTGAAATATGATTTGCAGGTTCTATATAAATATATGTGACTTGACTTGACTTGTCCCCTGATAAAAGAAAAACATTCTACCTGCTATTTCACTTTTCTTCATACAACTGCACTTTTACAATAAAAATGTGCATTATTGAATTTTGCTCGCAACAATGCGATTAATCGCGATTAATCACAGAAAATCATGCGATTAATCGCGATTAAAATTTTTACGTTTTGCCCAGCTCTAGTTCATTTATTATTAACCCTCCCGCTGTCGTTGGATTTGAAACACACTACCAGCAGATGGCGCCAACCGTGGTACGTCATATGTTCATCTTGTGATTGTCACCTTCTGCTGGCACACAAAGGTAGGGCACTGGGTCATTTTGACCTACAGGACGGTGGGAGGGTTAAGGGGCACGCTCATTTCACCTCATTACACATAGCCTCGACTAGGTTATGTGTGTGGCTTTGTTGATGCTGAGGTAAATCAACATTATATTTAAGCATTTCTAACCAGTTTACTGTAATTGAACGATACATGTAATATCGTTATTGTGTTGTCGTGTTACTGATGGTGTTACTGATGTCTTGCTGACTGTGGCAGACAACCTGCTGCTTGTGCTGGTTAAGGGGCACGCTCATTTCACCTCATTACACATAGCCTCGACTAGGTTATGTGTGTGGCTTTGTTGATGCTGAGGTAAATCAACATTATATTTAAGCATTTCTAACCAGTTTACTGTAATTGAACGATACATGTAATATCGTTATTGTGTTGTCGTGTTACTGATGGTGTTACTGATGTCTTGCTGACTGTGGCAGACAACCTGCTGCTTGTGCTGGTGTTCAAAAGCCAAGTTACTTGGCCTACCGGGTTTCTGGTAACAGCAATGTCATTAAACTATTTTATTGACATTGGGGGTTAATGTAACAATATGCTGCTGTGCAGACAACCGAGCAGTTTGCGAGCTTAACTTGATTCATAGTCTAATACTGCATTACAATGCTAGTGCAATGCTTGCGAGATAAACAATTGTGCATGTTCGCCTACAACCAGAAGAACCTTTTCACTGCTTCTAGGTTTCATGGCACCTTGCCGAGTGGCTGTCCCTGCTGTGCGAGGCTGTGAGCAGCAGGGACAGCCAGAGCGGACACTGGGCAGCAGTGATGCAACCACTGATGTAGCCTACACACAGCACCGGAACAATACAAAAGAGACAGCTAGGCCGGTATTGCAGAACAGGTGTGTGACGTTTTGATAACCAGAGCCACAAGGATGGTACAGCATTAGTTAATGAATGAAGGTTATATATAGCAGTTGTGCCTTGACTCTTAGATATCGTATCTCTAGTCATGGTCTAACGCTCGATGCTCACTGAAATGAATGATGGCTGTCTCTTTGTTGCTGGCTGCATGAATGCGCAGTTATTTAGCCTGTTGAAGCTGTAAATCACTGAATTTCATTGACTTTCCATGGTCTCTCGATGCAACATCACTGCTAGTCTGTCTGGGGCCTTATAATAGTGAATCCAGTGCTGTCAAGAAAAACAATGGCGGATGTTTGCAAGTAGTTCTCAGTAGGCTTGCTGAATGACCATATACAGATATATGCAAAGAAAAACGAAAAAGACTGAATTGTATAATTTCAGCTTTTGTGGGCTGGTAGACACCAAATGTAGATTTTTTATAATGTGGCCCCTTTAAATTCAGAGTTCGGACAGTCTGCTGTCAAGACTCCATAGGTTATAATTATTATCACCTATCACTATGTGACTATGACCACAGTAGGATAGTTGGGAAAATGAGGTCAAGCTCAATACTGACCACAATTCCATTGAAGAAAGTTTAATCGTATGATTTGAAGTGCTTCATTAACATACCATTAGCAGTGATTTCATTATATCCGTTGTAAATGAAAGCATTCTTATCGTAATATTATTAGCCTATTTAAAATCAGAAACCACTAATGTTTAGTATTTTCAGTGAACATACAGTAGGTCTCTTACTGTTGACTAAAGTTACCACAGTGTGGTGTTTATATGCCTTTTAGGTAGAAAGTAATATAACCGCTACATTTATAGAAATCAGCTTCACCAGCCATCACTTTCTTCACTGAGGTCAAAACAGACAGAACAGGAGCCACAGTGTGGCTGTTACAGGAAGTGGACACCATACCTGTGACCATTAGGACATGGACCATTTATCGACAACACAACTTATTAAAGTCGAAAAAACCCACGTGTTGGTGTTGACACCTGATCCAAGAATCCTCTACAGGGTCCATCACAGCTCTCATCTGACCTCTGCTTGTTCCAGCAGCTTGTTAGCGGCTGATTGGCCTATTAGGCAGCAGATGTGGTGACCGTGATATCTCGACCAATCAGGTCATTTATAACTCCACTGGGAGGAGCTGACAGCCTCCAGAAGGTGAACAGGGTGTGTGTGTGTATGTGTGTGTGTGTGTGTGTGGGGTGAGGTTGTGCATAAAGGTTTGTGTGTGTCCAATCAGACAGTAAATAAGGGGTCTGGCTAGTTGGATAGGATTGCCATAGAGCTTCACTGTCATCATGGTGATCATCTCAAAAGACAAATCCCTCTGGACAAGCCAGGGCCAGACTGTTCCAGTCAGAATCTGTCTACAGCACTCTAGACCTGTTTGGATCGGTCAAAGACATTCCAACGCACACACACACACACACACACACACACACACACACACACAGGTCTTTTGTGCGGCAGGAACTTCTTTTAATCGCTGACAGTCGGCCTTCGACGTGACACTATACGAGCGGCCCTGCCAGCCACGTGCACAATCCAACGTGCACGCTCCCTTTGTGCGCTGTCTGAGTGGTAGCGGCCTTAGCTACAGCGTGTCACAATGTTTAATAATTAAACGGATGATAAACGACTTTCATCAGGGGAAATGCTTTTTCTGGAACGGCAGGCAGGTTAACATGGATCTTAATGAGTCCACTTCAGTCCACTTCAGTCTATACTGTAGCCCTGCTGGGCAGGGTCTTCAAAGCTTCTTGTCTGCTGTACCAGGGACACTACTTTGTTTACAGAATTGCCCTTGTGGCTGTAACCAGCATTCTCACTATTATTTCATTGGATTTTAGCACTGTCACTCATAAGACTACTAGTGTCGGGGAGTTTGGTGATTCAGGGGGGCACTATATCACAATCAACGAGTGCACTGTTCCCGTAATCTCTAATACTGTGGAGAAAATGGCCTGCTGGCCTGGTATTATGCAACGCCGGCAGAATGAGACTTTTGTGAACTGATATTGAGCCCCCCCACACACCACCATATTTATTCATTTAGTAGGATTATTTCATATAATGTGATTATTCAGCAGGCTGAGATTAGCCTGCTTATCTGACCGGACTCACTTCCAAAAGATAAGAGTATAAATCGTAGCCCAAACAAAATGAATCAGTCTGCTGGAACCCAACTCTGTTTGCCGGACACACAGACAGACGTTTTAGGACCAAGTCAAACCGTTTGAGGGGCAAAGCTCCTAATTCGTCTTCCGCCGCAGCTGGAAAACATCTCTCTTCATCATCCCGTGGCACAATTGATCAGTGGGACTCTGGGAGATATTTATTATGAATGCTCTCATTTTTTTTAAGCGGCTGTTTTAAGCACCCGAGTCATAAATCACATCTGAATGAATCAGGCTGTATCCCTTCTACAGGGAGGAAGGGTTTAATCCCGTATTGATTAGAAGACTGCTCACAGCATGTGGAGTCATGAACCTGTTCTGTGTCAAGTAACCATCCCCCTGACACTGTCCTAAACCTGGCATATTGCAAAGTATTAATACTGTCTGAAATATTCAGAGTAATCCTGCTTAATACTCCCTGACACCACAGTGCTCTAATGGCTCTCACATATACACCAACATAAATTATTAAGCCACACTAAAATTCATAATGAAGTCAGCTGTACTATTACAGAGTGGGTGGGTGAGATAAATTATGCATGAGCTCAATATTTGTACGTTTAAAAGGAAGTAAGTTGTTTTGAAGAGCGAGGACAAGCTCCTCTTCAATTAGCCTGGAGCTCATGGGCTCAAAACCCTGCTGCGTTTATGTTAATAAAATTGTACTACAATGTGGCACAATGCAGTACTACCAGCACACTGCATGGCTATCGCAGTACTAAGACAATACTACAAAATAGTACCACAGCAATACAATTTATACTAGACGTAGGGTTACAATACATATTTTGAAGTAGCTGTTACATTATGTACATGTATGAACAGTATGCACTTATGGATGGAGTTAAGTGCTACAGTAGTAAGCACAAGGATTTAGGAGCAGGTGTGTGTACAGGTAAACAGGCATAGCTTCCAGAAAGTATAACACTTTAGGAGCAAGCAGAGGTTACATGGAGGACGTGCTTAGCAGAGGATGTAGGAGTAAGCAGATACGTAGGAGTATGTAGGAGGTACGTGTTTCATTCATGAATTGATGAAAGTATTTAGAAGTAGGTAAAGTTTGCAGCACTTATTCAGATTAAGAGCAGGTAGAGGTTACATTAAGTACACGTATTAAGCAGCAAGTAGAGGTTATATGACCTTTCAGCTGGGAGACCTCCCAGGCTACTGGACTCCTGTCCTCATATATAAATATGATATCATATCTATATATGATATGATAGATGGTAATCCTCTATATTTCAAAGGTAACCTTCTACAGAGCAGGTGTGTTTGTGTGTGTGTGAGGGTATGTATGCGTGTGTGTTCTCATGTAGGTTAGTTGAGCTGCTGGCCTGTTTAGACGTGATTTACAACACTCCTCCATGTGCGAGGCAGAAATACTCGGCCTACTTTATCATAATTATGTTGAAGTCGTGACTCGGACTGCTGGGTCAGCAAATCATGCGGCCTCGTTTTCCCGCCACATCAGCACCTGTGGCTCCGCCCCCGCAGAGAGCATTCTGGGAATAAAACCGTGTGAAACTGGTTTTCTACTTCCTGTAGCTAATTGACAAGCAAGGACAGAGCTAACGAACACTCTG